>JADNSB010000052.1:0-48728 GCA_019695575.1 Angomonas ambiguus | reverse complement strand
TTCGCAGATGGACTGGAAGACCATGCGACCGATACGGCCGAAACCGTTAATACCGACCTTGATGGGAGCCATTGTAAGACGTTAAAGTAGTGAAAAAGCTTGAAAAAACTGTAAAAGAGAAAGACGAAAGGGAGGAGTATTTGAGGTCGGCACGCTGTAGCAAAAGGCACATCACAGACAGAAGGAAAGAAAACCAGCGCGTAAAGGGGTATCCTTTTTTTTTTCTTTTGACGGTTACTTTACAGTGCATATTGCCCGTCCGAATGTGGGCAGGTAACTGAACCGATAAATCAACCTCGTACACAGATATTCAGCGTACAAATATAATTTACCTTTTTTTTTTTGCGTATATATTTTAAAACCAGTTTTTGTTTTTGACTAAAATAAGATATTTTTGAACGTTAGGGGTGGGAACAGGGAAAGGTCATACATTTTTTTCCATTTCCCACGTTAGATCTTGGCGCCAGCCTTGTCCTTGGAGGCCATGTAGCGGACGAGGTCCACCACACGGTGGGAGTAGCCCCACTCGTTATCGTACCAGGAGACCAGCTTGAAGAAGCGCTTCTCGCCGGGGAGGTTGTTCTGGAGGGTGGCCTTGGAGTCGTAGATGGAGCTGCGGTTGTCGTTGATGAAGTCGGAGCTGACGAGCTCGTCTTCGGTGTAGCCGAGGATACCCTTCATGTAGGTCTTGGAGGCGCGCTTGAGGGCGGCGTCGATCTCCTGGATGGAGGTATCGCGGGTGGCGGTGAAGGTGAGATCCACGACGGACACATCGGGGGTGGGCACACGGAAGGACATACCGGTGAGCTTGCCCTTGGTGGAGGGAATCACCATACCGACGGCCTTAGCGGCACCAGTGGTACTGGGGATGATGTTCTGGGCAGCCGCGCGACCACCACGCCAGTCCTTGAGGGACACACCATCGACGGTCTTCTGGGTGGCAGTGTAGGAGTGGATGGTGGTCATGAGGCCGGTGGCGATACCGAAGCCTTCCTTGGTGAGCACGTGGACGAGGGGGGCGAGGCAGTTGGTGGTGCAAGAGGCGTTGGAGACGACGTTGTGGCTGGAGGGGTTGTACTCCTGCTGGTTCACGCCCATGACGATGGTCTTGGCGCCGCCAGAAGCGGGGGCGCTGATGACGACCTTCTTGGCACCGCCCTTAAGGTGACCTTCGGCCTTGGCCTTGTTGGTGAAGAGACCGGTGGACTCAATGACGTAGTCCACGCCGAGCTTACCCCAGGGGAGGTCAGCGGGGCTGCGCTGGGCCTTGACGCAAAGGATCTTGTGGCCGTTCACGACGAGGACATCGGGCTTCTTCACAGAGGGGCTGCTCTTGGCAACCTCCACCGTGTAGGAGGGCTTGCCGTGCACGGTATCAAACTTCATCTGGTAGGCGAAGTACTCGGCATCGGTACTCATATCCACGACGGCAACGACGTCGATCTCAGTGCCGAGGAGGTTCTCTTCGCAGATGGACTGGAAGACCATGCGACCGATACGGCCGAAACCGTTAATACCGACCTTGATGGGAGCCATTGTAAGACGTTAAAGTAGTGAAAAAGCTTGAAAAAACTGTAAAAGAGAAAGACGAAAGGGAGGAGTATTTGAGGTCGGCACGCTGTAGCAAAAGGCACATCACAGACAGAAGGAAAGAAAACCAGCGCGTAAAGGGGTATCCTTTTTTTTTTCTTTTGACGGTTACTTTACAGTGCATATTGCCCGTCCGAATGTGGGCAGGTAACTGAACCGATAAATCAACCTCGTACACAGATATTCAGCGTACAAATATAATTTACCTTTTTTTTTTTTGCGTATATATTTTAAAACCAGTTTTTGTTTTTGACTAAAATAAGATATTTTTGAACGTTAGGGGTGGGAACAGGGAAAGGTCATACATTTTTTTCCATTTCCCACGTTAGATCTTGGCGCCAGCCTTGTCCTTGGAGGCCATGTAGCGGACGAGGTCCACCACACGGTGGGAGTAGCCCCACTCGTTATCGTACCAGGAGACCAGCTTGAAGAAGCGCTTCTCGCCGGGGAGGTTGTTCTGGAGGGTGGCCTTGGAGTCGTAGATGGAGCTGCGGTTGTCGTTGATGAAGTCGGAGCTGACGAGCTCGTCTTCGGTGTAGCCGAGGATACCCTTCATGTAGGTCTTGGAGGCGCGCTTGAGGGCGGCGTCGATCTCCTGGATGGAGGTATCGCGGGTGGCGGTGAAGGTGAGATCCACGACGGACACATCGGGGGTGGGCACACGGAAGGACATACCGGTGAGCTTGCCCTTGGTGGAGGGAATCACCATACCGACGGCCTTAGCGGCACCAGTGGTACTGGGGATGATGTTCTGGGCAGCCGCGCGACCACCACGCCAGTCCTTGAGGGACACACCATCGACGGTCTTCTGGGTGGCAGTGTAGGAGTGGATGGTGGTCATGAGGCCGGTGGCGATACCGAAGCCTTCCTTGGTGAGCACGTGGACGAGGGGGGCGAGGCAGTTGGTGGTGCAAGAGGCGTTGGAGACGACGTTGTGGCTGGAGGGGTTGTACTCCTGCTGGTTCACGCCCATGACGATGGTCTTGGCGCCGCCAGAAGCGGGGGCGCTGATGACGACCTTCTTGGCACCGCCCTTAAGGTGACCTTCGGCCTTGGCCTTGTTGGTGAAGAGACCGGTGGACTCAATGACGTAGTCCACGCCGAGCTTACCCCAGGGGAGGTCAGCGGGGCTGCGCTGGGCCTTGACGCAAAGGATCTTGTGGCCGTTCACGACGAGGACATCGGGCTTCTTCACAGAGGGGCTGCTCTTGGCAACCTCCACCGTGTAGGAGGGCTTGCCGTGCACGGTATCAAACTTCATCTGGTAGGCGAAGTACTCGGCATCGGTACTCATATCCACGACGGCAACGACGTCGATCTCAGTGCCGAGGAGGTTCTCTTCGCAGATGGACTGGAAGACCATGCGACCGATACGGCCGAAACCGTTAATACCGACCTTGATGGGAGCCATTGTAAGACGTTAAAGTAGTGAAAAAGCTTGAAAAAACTGTAAAAGAGAAAGACGAAAGGGAGGAGTATTTGAGGTCGGCACGCTGTAGCAAAAGGCACATCACAGACAGAAGGAAAGAAAACCAGCGCGTAAAGGGGTATCCTTTTTTTTTTCTTTTGACGGTTACTTTACAGTGCATATTGCCCGTCCGAATGTGGGCAGGTAACTGAACCGATAAATCAACCTCGTACACAGATATTCAGCGTACAAATATAATTTACCTTTTTTTTTTTTGCGTATATATTTTAAAACCAGTTTTTGTTTTTGACTAAAATAAGATATTTTTGAACGTTAGGGGTGGGAACAGGGAAAGGTCATACATTTTTTTCCATTTCCCACGTTAGATCTTGGCGCCAGCCTTGTCCTTGGAGGCCATGTAGCGGACGAGGTCCACCACACGGTGGGAGTAGCCCCACTCGTTATCGTACCAGGAGACCAGCTTGAAGAAGCGCTTCTCGCCGGGGAGGTTGTTCTGGAGGGTGGCCTTGGAGTCGTAGATGGAGCTGCGGTTGTCGTTGATGAAGTCGGAGCTGACGAGCTCGTCTTCGGTGTAGCCGAGGATACCCTTCATGTAGGTCTTGGAGGCGCGCTTGAGGGCGGCGTCGATCTCCTGGATGGAGGTATCGCGGGTGGCGGTGAAGGTGAGATCCACGACGGACACATCGGGGGTGGGCACACGGAAGGACATACCGGTGAGCTTGCCCTTGGTGGAGGGAATCACCATACCGACGGCCTTAGCGGCACCAGTGGTACTGGGGATGATGTTCTGGGCAGCCGCGCGACCACCACGCCAGTCCTTGAGGGACACACCATCGACGGTCTTCTGGGTGGCAGTGTAGGAGTGGATGGTGGTCATGAGGCCGGTGGCGATACCGAAGCCTTCCTTGGTGAGCACGTGGACGAGGGGGGCGAGGCAGTTGGTGGTGCAAGAGGCGTTGGAGACGACGTTGTGGCTGGAGGGGTTGTACTCCTGCTGGTTCACGCCCATGACGATGGTCTTGGCGCCGCCAGAAGCGGGGGCGCTGATGACGACCTTCTTGGCACCGCCCTTAAGGTGACCTTCGGCCTTGGCCTTGTTGGTGAAGAGACCGGTGGACTCAATGACGTAGTCCACGCCGAGCTTACCCCAGGGGAGGTCAGCGGGGCTGCGCTGGGCCTTGACGCAAAGGATCTTGTGGCCGTTCACGACGAGGACATCGGGCTTCTTCACAGAGGGGCTGCTCTTGGCAACCTCCACCGTGTAGGAGGGCTTGCCGTGCACGGTATCAAACTTCATCTGGTAGGCGAAGTACTCGGCATCGGTACTCATATCCACGACGGCAACGACGTCGATCTCAGTGCCGAGGAGGTTCTCTTCGCAGATGGACTGGAAGACCATGCGACCGATACGGCCGAAACCGTTAATACCGACCTTGATGGGAGCCATTGTAAGACGTTAAAGTAGTGAAAAAGCTTGAAAAAACTGTAAAAGAGAAAGACGAGAGGGTTGAACGCGTTAGTTATAGGTTATTTGGTCAGGAAATAGTGTTGCATAGAACGGAAAAATAAGTGTGTGGCCTAAAGGGGGCTTCTTCTGTAGTAAGGGGACTAGGTTAAGACAGATATTTTTTGGCTAGGAAAAACGCCTTTTCTCCCTTTTCGAGAACGGATTTTTTGTAGGATATTTCTTGAGGATAAAACACGTCACGCACCCAAGTTCCCATCACCGTGTGTACGTACGTTCCTCGACAAAGGTGGTAGGCGGCGTTCTCGAAAATAACAGCACGCGCTACGAAGATAGGGTTTACGGTCCCAAACTCCTCGGTAACGGAGAGGCAGTTAGGACCCAGTACATCACAAGGTCGAATAATGCCTACCGCAAGGTGGTAACCGTTGCTGGCCCCACTGGTGGCCTTGCTGTCGTCTTGTACTTTTACTCCTGTAAATACCGTAGAGGCGAGTGTGGCGTTAGGGGTGTTGCTTGTCATGATGGTGTCTACACCGAACTTTCCGAGGCCGGAGTGCACATCCAGAAACACGGACCGTTTGGTCGAATGGCTGTACTTCTGAAGGATTTGACGAAGCAGAGTAACACTTTTCTGCTCCTCTTTCCCACCATAGTAGATCCCCTCCGGGTGGTGATACTGCCCCGTCACGAATGCCGTCTTCAGTGTGGTAAAACCGTAGCGAAACAGGGACTGAATCGCAGAGACGAAGAAAAGGTAACGATCGATCAGACGAGGCGCGTTGGGGGGAAATAATAAATGGCGGAGGGTCTCATACCCACCAGCGTTGACGTCCCGCTCCAGCACCTCTTTCCACTGTTCCGCGGAAAGATAGTTGCGGTTGAGATCTACATTATTCTCGTTAAAGCGTCGAAAGTGGGCCATACCAAAGGGATTAAGGCCGTGTATAAAGAGGATCGAGGGACCTTGAGCCATGGTTTCGTTTGTGTTGTTGAGTAGGTGATACTGAATAGCACTGCCCGTGTAGCCCTCCACCCCATGGGTGCCACTGACGTGTACTAGCAAGTGATCGGGCTCACTACCTTTCAGGAATGCGGTGTCTATAAAGTACTCTTGATTTCCAGAGGAAAGTACCAAGTGGTGTTCCACCTCAGCCCCTGCCTTGTTTGCGGCAGCGAGAAACCGATCTCTGGCATCACTGTAGCTCTGAGAGAAGAAAAGTTCAGGACACGCCGTCGAGTTGGTGAAGTCGGCACATCGCATTGTTTCCTGATAGGGGATCAAGTCAATGGCGAGAAGCCCGATGGTGAAGACAACGAGGGAAGCAAAAATAGTTCCCCACAACGCCATGTCAACAATGAATAAAAAGTATTTTACTGTTGTTTATAGAGGAGTGCTAAGTAATGAAAGGAAAAATAAAAAATAAAAAGTAAGGTTGAAGAGAAACTAAATTAGTTCGACTGTGAAACACTTCTCAAACACTTGCAGTTGTATATTTTCCTTTGCTTTACACAGTGCAAACGCAACCACAACGAAAAATAATAATAATAATAATAATAATAATAATAATAGTGTGTCTATAAGTCATCTATCAAAACTCAGCAGGTATCTAAAACGGTTATCTAGAAGTGTTTTCCATGACAAACGGAATACTAGATGAGAAGCGCAACGTCAGACACCCAGACCGTTTCGTAAGGCGCCGTGTAGAGGACAGTACCTCCCTCTGCACCTCCTCAATCAGAAACAGTAAATGCACTTCCAGCAGAGAGGAGTGTTCCCTTCGTACCCACTCGCCCTTCTCCGTCATCTTCCGCAAGGTATCCCCCACACTGAGAAACAGAGGATCGGGTAGGCATTCAAATAGTGCGTCAAAGTGGGACGCAATCTGCCGTAAAAAGGAAACTCTTGCATGTTTAGGGCATCGCTGTAAAGTTCGTAATCCTGATCGGATACTGGTGATAAGTTCAATCATTCTCACCTCCACATACTTTTCGGAGAATGTCATCGCGTTCTTCTCTCCTTTTTTACTACTAATCTCTGATATGATGGTGTCGGTCAAGGGGGAGTACGCCGCTGCCTCTGCGGAAAAGGAGAGTAATGCGAGAACAGGTTTGTCCTCTTCAGTAAAATCGGAAGGTAGTAAAGCAGATACCACCTCGGAGTTCATGATAATAATCAAAATTAAAGAAGCTAATCACCTAATGTTATTTTATTGTTATTATTATTTTCCTACTTCTTTCCTATTTAACGAGAGTAAAAATAAAAAAAAGGGGAAAAAAAAAAGAAAGCTTTAACACACACACACATAAAACTACCGAAACACAAAATAAGATTTGTTGTTGTACAACCTACCTTTTTTTTTACTACTATATTAATTATTTTGCGTGTTGTTATTTTCTTCGACGCTTGAAACTATTCATTATACTCCATGCAGGATGATCCGCGCGTCGTTTATCTCGCTCTGGTCCCTCCGGCACTCCTTCCAGGTCCAAATCCATGGCACGTTGGAGGTCATCGAGTGCCTCCTTTTCTTTATCCACAAAAGACAGACTCACCCCTCTGCTAAAGTAGACATTTGAAATATGTGTGGTGCTATCGGCGAGCTCAATCACTTTGGTGAAGTCCTCTATGGCGGCGGGGTGTCTCTTTAGCTTCTGGTAAATCACGCCCCGGTTGTAAAGCGCGTGTGTGTTGGCCGTGTCTTGCTGTACGACAGTAGTGTACTCCGCCACCGCCTTCTCCAGTTGACCTAGTTGAGCGAAACAGTAGGCGCGGTTGCAGCGTAGTTTGCCCTCGTCCTTAGGGCAGTGTTGGAGAAGGAAATTGTAGTCTGTAATAGCTTCTTCGTACTGTCCCAACTTCCGCAGGGCGAAGGCACGACTGTTACGAATAAAGTGGGCCATTGGGTCCATGTCCAGCGCGGTTGTGTAGTCCTCCACTGCGAGTTTAAAGGATCCAGCGTTGCGATAGGTGAAGCCGCGATTGAACCACTCCATGATGTTGGATGGGCACAGTTCTATCGCCCTGGTAAAATCCTCGATCGCCTTGGAGTACTCCACTCTATGATTGTACACCAGTCCCCTGGCGCTCCAGGAGTACGCGGCCTGTGGATTGCGCTCCAGGGCGGCACTAAAGTCCTGAATAGCCGCTTCAAAGAGCTCAAGCTTGTCATACGCAATACCGCGGTTGTGATAGGCATTGGCGTGACTCGAATCAATGGCCAACGCTTTTCCGTAATCGGCGACTGCCTCTTTTAGTTCATACAACTTGTCATGACAGTACGCCCGGTTGAAGTAGGACTTAAAATGCCGTTGGTCTATCGATATGGCACTAGAGTAATCTTTGATGGCGGTAATAAACTTTCCCATTTTCCGGTAGGTAAAAGCTCTATTGTGAAAGAAATCCGCATTGGTGGAATTAAGGTCGATGGCCCTCGAATAGGCAGCGATGGCTGGATCATACTTTTGTTGTGCATCTAAAGAGATGCCAAGGTTATTGAATATATACGCATTTTCCGGGTCTAGGTCCGCCGCACGTTGGTAGTCCTCCACCGCCTTTGCGTGCTGGCCCATCCGATGATGGGTAAACCCCCGATCAAACCACGACTTGAGGTGAGTCTCCTCCATCTCGAGTGCTTTGGTGTACCACCCTATCGCAGCGCTCCAGTCCCCTTCCATGCGTGCTTGATACCCTAGTTGGTAATAATGCTCCGCCGTTCCTTGATGGACCAGGGAACCATCCGCAAGGGAGGACACCGAAAGTTCTAAAGGCTCTGCCGCACCCACCGCCTCCCCTTCAGGGAGCTGTGGTACCGTGTCAATGTCCGTGTGTTCTGCCGCTGGTGCTACTCGTTCGATAGGATGTCGTACCAACACCAAACGTTCTCCTTTCTGTCGTGCCGCCGCGAAACGGCTTTTGGGGCGTCGACTGCGAAGGAAAGACACCGAGGGGCGGTTGTCTTTTGCTGGTGTTGGTGGCTCCGAGTGGAGGGCCTCTTCGTACGACTGCACGGCACCACTCACATCTTCGGTGTGGGAGAGGCAATAGGCAATGTAGTATCGGGCCGGAGTGAAGTGAGGATCCCTCTGCAGGGCGTGATGTAGAGACTCCACCGCCTCGTCGAACCTTTGTAGGTTCCCCAAGCAAACCCCTTTATAGTAGTGCGCAAGGGTACACATTGCGGAGTCGTTCGTCTGATCTTCAAGACAGCGTTCTGCGTAGTCGAGAGCCAGCTTAAAGTCTTGCTCTCTTAGGCTTCTTCGACACGAGTCCAGTGCCTCTTGTCCCTTTGAGGAATACTGTCGACTTATTCTTCTGTCGCTAACCGATGAAATCATGTGTAACGCTTCACTTCATCCTACAATGGTTCCAAAGGAGTGTGTGTGCACTGAGCAAAAAGGAGCAAAGAAGGGGAAGAAGAAGTGTAATCCTTTAGTTCACATCTCCTATACATTAAGGCTCTATTCTTGCACGTTGTACATCAATTAATACTTTTTTTTTTTTCTGATTATTTATCTGTTTATTTTTATCTCAATACAGACGTAATGCATTCGAAAATGGATACGTTGTTTGTTTGTTTGTTTGTGTGCGTGAGAGAGGGAGGAAAACTGTGTACAACGATAGCGGTGGACTTTATTAGGAATCCCTTACTTTGGTAAAGAGGGGGTGAGGTTGGTGATGTCAATCTTCCGTGAGGTGTTGGAGGCCTTACCACCGACCCTGTCGACTACACCCTCGTCCGTTATTACACTTTTGGTGTACCGTACACTAATAATAGAGTCTCCTCTAATAAATACAACGCTACCGTACACCTCTCGGCGAAACCGCGGCGCCCCAGTGTCCCCTCGACGTCGCTTTAACGGCCTTTCCCGCTCCACGTCGGAGAGAATCGCGTTACCAGTGCTGCTGAAAGACAGTAGGCGACCGGTTAACCTACTCGCGTCGTCTAGCTCCAATGTAACACGATATCCTACATAACTAAGAAGGGACTTTTTCTTTAATGGACTAGAAGTCATGTTTTTTTAAAGTTTGCTTTCTTTTTTTCTTTTATTGAACGTTGAGAGAGAGAGAGAGAGGGAGAGAAAGAGAGTAGGTGTAAATAACAACAGTAGAAAATACGCCCCCTATACCATCCTAGTGGTTCAACACAGACTACTGAAGTCGGCACATTAATCAGGAGAGATGTTTAATCGTCACGTAAGTAAAAATTAGGGAGCAAAATAATACTCAAGGCGGTCATAATATTTATATATATATATATATATATATATATATATATATATAAATTTTAAAAGATAAACTAATAACAGAGAATGTAGAAACCTACGCGATTCAGCATTCGTCAGATAAACCCATCGAAGAGGTCTACCTGAAACTTTTTCATACGTCGAACGAATTTTCCCCTCTTGTTCTGAGGGGGGTCTTTTTGGAAGATATTTCGAAACACACTTCCTCGAATAAGGTCCCACTCGCTGCTGCTCAAGTGCTCCCGCTTGGCGTACCCCTGCCCGGGGAAGCGCGGTACCTGTACAAAGTACTGTGGTGGGTCGCGGCGGAGTGGGCCGGGTGTGCGGGGGGCCGACGTAACCTCCGTCGCCTCGGTGGAGTTGGTGGCGCGGGGTACATCTCGGTCAAAAATGCGCTTCAACACTATTTTCAAGTTGATATCGCCGTACTGTCGGTTGAATGGGGCGACATCGGTGATACCTAGTTCGAGGCAGCGGGGCGAGTGGTGCTCCTCCTCCAAGGCGAGTCGTTGCTTCCAACCCTTCACGGTGTCAAACACAATGACCGAAATGCCGAAATGGGGACGAAAAATGGTGAATCCCACTTTTACCGACTCCTCCAAAGAAAGTTTGATTTCTTTCGAAGTGAGTACGGGGGGTGATACCTCTGCCGTATCCAGCGGGTCTCCTTGGATGAGTACCTCCTCGTTCTGCGCCGGCTCCACCACACCCTTCTCCCCCTTCTCTTGGGTGAGGACGAAGCTCTTGTTGGCACGGACAAACACATCATCGTGCAGTTCATCGGAGGCCCTTTCTTGGATGGGATTATTCTCCGAGGGTAACTCCGCAGAGCGCTTAAAGATACGACGGACGTAGCAAAACTGCTTGGTATTGTTGTTGTTGTCCTCTGTCACCTCGGTGAGATACCGCCGACACCGTTCAAAGCACACATAGCTCATCGGATCCATGTTCTGTACATGTGTTCGAATGCCTCGTTTGGTTAGTATTTTCGCTGCGTCTTGAAGCGCCTCGCAGGCGGAGAAGTCCATCACCGTCATCATACCATGCTGAAAATCAAAAATAATATCGGTAACCTTTAAAAATATTTCACTGTGATGTTCATGCAGTAGCTTCATCACGGAATCGACAAAAGACATGCAGGTACCAAAAAACAACACCCCTTGTAATTTCACGCGCAGTACTTTAATCTCCTTGAACACTTCGTCCCTTTCAATATCTAACAAGTTCACTTTTAAGAACGATTGGTTTTCACTAGTTGGTGGATCGTCCGGGTCCGATATTTCAGACGAAGGGATGTGGACCGCGACGTCCTCCACTCGCTCTTCCCTTTGGGAAAATACACTGTTAGTCCGGGAGTGGTCCTCTGGTGCGGGTGGTTTGTCCTTTGTCGCTTCCTCCTCGGACTGTGGTAGACTCGTCATGGAGGTCTGCTCCTCCACCGTTTCCTCCTGACGCCGCTCCAAATGGGTAGAGTAAGGGGCAGAGTTAATGAGGGGGGACATACTCACACGTCCCCTCGCCATGTTCCACATGAAGAATACCAAGGCCGCCGCAAACCCCGACGCGGCACCAATGGCTAAGTTTTCAATCACCGTCACCACTGTCACAATGATGGCGACCGCACACTCCTGAAGCGAGATTCGCTGCAAAAATATCATCGGTAGCATTCGGTAGTCGGCGGTTTTGGAGGAAACTCCAAATAACACCGCGGAGAGTGCCGCCATGGGAATAATTCGAATCACTGCGTAAAGGGCGAGTGGAAAGACGACCATTAAAATGGCACAAATAAAGGAGGAAAGCCGACGCGTGCCACTACCACACTCTATATTCAGAATGCACGGACCATACACGACACAGCCGGACATGCCATTAAAAAATCCGTTGATGATGTGCGCTGCCCCCAACGAGAGAGACTCTCTTTCAAAATTAGTAGGGGTCTCCGTCAGCTGACCGATTTTAGAGTCGGCCATAAAAGACTCTACACAGGAAATGATAGCGGTAAGAATGGAGGCCACCATGATGGCGGAGATGGCCCCCCCGTCGGACCAGTTCACATCGGGTACCTGTGGCTTCGGAAAGGTGCCGTGTAGCTGGTAAAGATGGCCAATGGTCACGGTGTTCATTCGGCACGCATACTGGATCACAGTGCCTACTACTACCGCCACAAAGGCGGAGGGAATCACATTGGTAAAATAAGGAAGCAGCATCATAATGGCGTACGACACGACACAAATAATAGCGGTGTACAAGGCTCGTAGCCCCGTGACGAACTCGCCCGTCTCGTCCCGAAATGAAGGGATTTGATGAATCACCATCGAAAGAGCCAAACCGTTGCAAAAACCAATCATGAGGGAAGCGGGCAACATGCGCACTAGCTTTGCAAATTTAAATATGCCTGGAAGGAGCATAAAGCACCCACTGATAATGGACACTGCACACGCCGCCCCGTACCCGTATTGGTCCACTAGGTCCGGGTAGAGCACCACCACCGCCCCAGCGATCGCCGTAATCTGCCCCGGTCGTCCACCAAATATACAAGGGATGATACCTAAAAAAAAGGAGGAGAATAAACCCACCAGAGGATCCCCGTGCCCCATGAGGGCGAACGCCAGACACGGTGCCACCTGGGCCACCGCGAGGGTAATTCCAGAGAAGATATCCACTTTAAGTGCTATAAGAGTACCGTCCGTCCAGCATTCGCGGTACAGAAATCGCATGATGAAGTTCTTTTTTTTATCCTCCTCTCGTTCGGGGCCTAGAGTGAAACAAGAAAAGTACCGAAGAATGAGATTCTTTTTTTTCTTAATGTGCACCGATTCCTCATCGCTGTGGTTTGTATTAGGACGATCCAAGTCGGCGGGATCGTCCATTGTTAGACTATTACTTATTAAAGAACTCTGTGATGAAATAGAGGAAAAGAGAGAAGGGAGTACAAATGCTAAAGTAGTAGTTATGTGACGAGATTGTTCAGGGCGAAACCTAGGGTGTGGATGGTTTATCAAAATGATTTTTTTTTTTTTTAATAAAGACAGAAAAAAAAAAAGTTCATCATACGACGAGGGTATTAGAAATAATAGATTAAACGTTTATTAATAACAAAGGAAAGGGGGACATTCATACCTCACGAATTACTCCGCCTTTTTACGGTGCGCACCACTTGGATCTTTTCTTTTTTTCTGTGGCACGGGGGCTTCTGAAAGTTCATAGTCGTCCCTACTTCGCTTCTTTTCTGCTAGAAACGCCTCACCGGACTCAATCGCCAAGTCCTCCAACCGCTTTGGAGGGGCAGGAGGAAAGATGGATTTCTCCTTGGACTTTTCCTTCTCCAAAGATAACTTTTTGCGTTCCTTCTTTACCTTTTGAATTGCTTTTCGCTTCTCCTTGTTCGGAAGACTCTTCTTGTATACTGGTATGAACCGGGACCAGTCCTCGTGCTTCATGTCCTCCCGTTTCGATAGCTCCCGTTTGATTAACAGTTGCTTAAGGTTATAAATTGGATGAATGTTGTCCATACAGTCCTCTACTATTTTCCTCACCATTTGTAGTCCCTTTACGGGTCCCATCGCTGCCACTGTTTTGCCTTGCACCAGTACATAACAGCCGGTTAGAATCTCTATTGCCTTTAAGGTCTGCGCCTTTGGTCCTACTAAACGATCTCGCCGCTTCACAAACCGTCGCGTGCTGGTTCCCTTCATGGCAATGTTAATAATATCACAGAAAATATCCGTTTGAAATATCTTCTGCGCCTGCGCCAGAGGCACGTTTCTGGCCAATAGCTTTATAAAGTCCCTCGCCTTCACAATCGCGTACGGGTCCCAGGTCTTTCGTGTGGTGGCGACCGTCATACTGCCTTCTAACAGGTCCAACTTCCCTACTAAATGGTGCTGCGAAAGAACCTCCTCCACCGCAGGCCATATTTCTTTGATGTAGGGTTCCAGGTAGTTAGGAAACAGAGTACCAAAGGTAGTCTCGTCGACGCAACAGGCACCACTCGGGACGTCGTCCTGGACGAGCTCAGGGACATGATACTTGGAGCCTGACATGTGCTAACTAGAGTAATTGAATCTGTTCAAGTAAACGGAGGAAAGGAGAAACAAAATAACTTCAACTTTTTTTTTCTTTCCGTGAGACTAAAAGATGCAAATACGAATGAAAACAGTTCATAACAACGACAAGCAAGAAAAAAAATAATTATGAAGACATAGACAGTATAAATATTTAGGTACCCATATGTCACGTGCGCCTCGTAAATTCTTCACCTCCGTTAGGAGTAGGAGTAATAAAGTTCCACCAATCGTTTGTCATTCGTCACTGCCATGACGGTCAAATCTGTCGTCTGAATTACTTTGGGTGCAGTAAACTATTCTGTAGAAGAAGATGGGGTGGAGCCCCCCCGGTAGCCCGACCCCAACACTTACTCACTCATACACCCAAAGGTCTGCCTCGTTCAATTTTAATATGCGCGCCTCGATGATAGAGCCATACAACGCCTCTGGGATGATACATTGTCCATCAAAAGGCTCTACAGGTGTATTATCCCCATTCCCTTCCTCCGGTGGAAGTGAAGGGCCGATGTTTACAGAGTCGAAAGACCGCTGTAGGAGCCCCGCCAGTGTCTTCCTTACATCGCCATACCGTCCACCACGTGGACAAGCCACAAACACAATCGTGTCAGAACTTTCGCACTTTACCGAAACGGGATAATCTAAGTGGAATGTCTCCTTGTCCATCCTCAGCTCTACGCCAATGAGAAACACAAAGGTGAGGTGCGGGTGAGGAAAAATACAGGAAAAAAAAAGAGATGAGGAGAAGAAAAGGGTTATTCACAGCAGGGGGAGAGGGGAGGGGTTAATCATTCTGAAAAAAATAAAATAAAGAACAAAAAAAAAAAGGAAAATACATTTTCTTCCTTTATTTCCAAAGGAAGAGTAACCTAAACTAGTAGAGACCATGTTCAAAATTCCCTGGTATTGGCTTTTCGCGTCAGCGGAGACACTGCAGTGGCCGCCAGATCGCCCTCGTTGGGCTGTTCGTTGTCTACCTGTAAGTCTAACTCAGATCGCATCTGGATGACCGACGGTAAAACTTGTTTCTGTTTTGAGTTTTTGATATCCTCGACAAAGTTGATAATTTTATTCTGACGGCGGGGAAGATTGGAGGATGGGATGCGGATGATACTGTGAGTCATATCGAAACGGTATATTTTGTACAAGATCTCACTGTAGGTAATGATCCCCCGAGTCTGCCCATAAATGTTATAGACAACCGCCATGTTAAAACAGCCCCTTCGGAAGGCTAAGTAAGCAGTGTGGAGCGTGGTGGTCTCGGACAGTCGGAGCACGCCGTGGAGGGGGTAATCCCCTACCAGCGGAGGAGGGTCCGGTCGGTGGAAGCAAAGACGCACGAGGGAGTTGACAATCAATACTCCAACCACTTGCGCTGGAGTGTTGGCGTAGTAGACTGGAATACGACTGTATCCGCTGTCAAGAATGGTTTGAATCACCGTTTTGTCAAGAGGGGTGAGGGAGGAGAGCATAAAACAGTCCTTCAACTCCACACTAATATGCTCGCTGATGGTGTCGGTGGTGAGGGACATGGCTCCCTGGAGCATTCCCACCTCCCAGTCCTGCAGAGCGTGATGGTCCGCACCCGACTGAATGTTGGAATCGACCACGTCCATTTCCTCTGACGTGGAGGGCATCTCGCCGTTTTCGCCCATCATGGGAGACAGAATTACGGCAGCTAGCTCAGTCCGGTCCAACATCTCTTCATGTCTTCCCAGGAAGTGATCGAGCCATTTGCCTACTGGATATCCGATTGGGGCAAACACGATAATGGCAAACCACACCACCGGCACGAGGAAGGCACAGATGGAGATAGCATTCTGAATGAAGAGAGCCAGCGGCACCACCTCCCCCAGGAAGAGAACTGCAGAGATGGAAATGATGAGCGCTAATAAATCGCCTACCAATCGTTCAAGCAAAATGGGCAACGTCATCATACAGGAAGCGTTGAGGAGGATGAGAGCCACTAGGGTCCAGTGACCCAAGTCCAACACGGCCAAAAGCTTTTTCGCTCTTTTTTGCTCGACCGGTGTACCAGCGGTGCTTTGCACCCGTAGGAGCAAACGATCGATGGAAAACAGAGCAATCTGTAACCCAGCGGTCCCGCCAGAGGCAAACACAAGAAACACTACCGCAATGGTGTAGTAGGTCACCTGCGTGGTGCTCATTTCCTCATATCCCATCATTTTTACTGTTCAAAAAAGGAAAAAAAAAAGGAAAAAAGGAAGAAAGGGGAGAGAAAAATAAATAAACAAATAAAGTAAAATACTAAAGTAGTAGCGTTGTAAGAAACAGAGATTATATACAGTCATGCCAAGGGCGCAAAGTACAGGTAACTCTTTTATTATTATTATTTTGATTTTAACTCTTATTATTTTTAATGTCCTTAAACCTTTAAACTTTAAATAAATGTATAATGTTAGAGACTAGATTAAAACTTACACGCTACCTACTCATCGTCGTCGTCCTCCTCTTCCTCGTCAGAGTCCTCCCCGTCATCCTCTTCATCGTCATCCTCTTCATCATCGTCGTCATCATCATCGTCACTACCTTCCACCTTGATGTCTTTATAGACAAAGATACGGTGTTTGTCCGTCTTCTTCATAATGACAGCATCCTGAGAAACACCCAAAAGGTCGAAAAGCGCCTTAAACACAGTGTCAGCGGTCGCCCAAAGAGCGTCTCGGTGCACACCATAGTTCCTGCAGATGTGGTCCGGGGTTTCAGACTTGACACTGACGATCTCGTGCTCGATGTTGCCTGTGGGAGGGGTCTTGTAGGCTCCTTTTCTGGAAATAAATCCGACCGTCATGAGATTGGCACCGGACAAGAGGGAGAGGGCCACCCAGCGGGTCATCTTGCATCGGTCCGTGAGGAAACCAGACGCCATAACAGTGGCGGGGTGCTTCTTCCACTCACTAGGATCGTACTTCTCCGAGTTGATGTCGTAGAAACGGTACTCCAGGAGACCAAAGGCGCGGGCCAGCAACTTATCTTGGGCCACGTCAATCTGACAGCGCACCAGAACGCCGTAATCGCCGTTGGTTTCGCTCTTCACCGTAAACGCCCGGTAGCGGTAGAGGCGGTTGTGGCACTCCGGAAAGGGATTCTTCTCCGTTTTAATCTGGGAGCGACTTTTACTGCACACGTTGACCTTGAAGCTTTGGTGCACCTTAGTGGACTCCTCCCCAAGAGACAGTGCCCGCTCCGCCAGAGGGGTTTTATCGTCTTGACTGGGGCGCTTCGCACTCTTCTCTCCGACCCACTGCACATCCTCCGCACTGCCCAGTACAATCAGACCACCAGAGGAGCGAGACACGATACGAGCGAACACGTGCCAAGGGTTTTCGGCCTGGTCCGCCGTCATCAGCCACGCCAACGTAGTGTCGCTGGTGAGAATAATTTTGTGGTCGGGGTACTTGTCCGTATACTCCTTCGTCAGCTGACGGATGAATGGTTCCCTCTCTGAGATAATGTCCTTCAGCACCTCTTCCTTCTCCAGGTTAAGCGTGCGTGCCTCATCCAAGGCGACGGGTTTGACCGTGGTGGCCCCCAGCACCGCCTTGTTCGCCAAGTACGGTTGACCATACAGCTTCTCCGTGGTGGGGGTATTCTCCATTTCTACCCGCACCTTGTGTGTCTTCATCTCGCTCTGGTTGACGTCCATCACAGGGGTGACCTCGGGTGGGATCTCGATGGTGTTGCTTATCCTACCAATAAAGTTCTTTCGTGTGGCCAAATTGGTAAACCGTTTCTTCTGAGTCTTATTCGATTTCTTTTGCCAGAAGTCACTCTTCTTCTTCACCGTGGAAGAGCTGATCTGAGCCCTGACACGTGCCTCATCCTCCACCTCTCTAAAGTCGGCAAATCCCTTTCCTTCCTTGGTCTGACCCGCGTTCTCGGTGAAGGTGTTGAACCAATCCACGAATTTTAACGGGTCCTTCTTTTTATACAGCTCAAATTCAAGGCCGTCCAGCGTCATCTCCTCTTCCGGTGGTCCCCATGTAAAGGGGGGGTTATGGTGGAGCTCAGGGAGTTGGAAAGACATGATAATGGATTACTAATGGTATAATAATAATAATAATAACATTAATAATAATAATAAAAAAAAAGAGGAAGAAAGTAAAAGGAAATTTTCTGTACGCTACCAGAGTTTTTTATCAAGAATTTCACTTCCAATAGATTTCAAATTACTTTGCC
The DNA here is from genome assembly GCA_019695575.1 of Angomonas ambiguus. Classification (NCBI taxonomy): domain Eukaryota; phylum Euglenozoa; class Kinetoplastea; order Trypanosomatida; family Trypanosomatidae; genus Angomonas; species Angomonas ambiguus. The sequence goes on along the minus strand of JADNSB010000052.1, from coordinate 30,733 downwards.
TTTGGGAGAATTTTTTTTTTTAATTATTATTATTTTTTGTAATGAAAAACGTAATGTCGTTATTTTTACTCTTTTTTTTTTATATATGTTTCCTTCTTCCAATTTAGGAAACATATTTTCGTAGAAGTTGTTAATGCAGATCATATAACCCTGAAAGGATTCGGTTATTCTCGTCGACTGTCCAGTGAATCCAAAGAACCACCATAAGTAGAGGAGCCTTTGCTGAGGGGCTCCATAAATCGACCCCCACTACTAGAAACTCTTCCATTGAAGGTCGTAGGACTGTGAGAGAAGGAAGGCATATCGCTGGCGAAGTCGGAGATACTGTCGTCCCTCCGGATAGAAGAGACAGCAGCCAGCCAGGGATGGTTTAACAGCTCATCGGCCGTCGCCCGCTTGGCAACGTCTCTCTCAAAGCAGCGGTGTAGAAAACTGCGGCACAGCTCTGAGGTTTCCTCTGGTATTTGGGGTATTTCGTTTGTAGAGCCGACATAGAACATGGCGGAATACACATTGTCAAACTCCTCCCGCCACGGTGGCTCCCCTCGGTTCAGCATCTCCACCACTGTGCACCCCACAGACCAAATATCCGCTTTAGTGCCGTAGGCTTCACTTCGGATTACCTCGGGAGCCATCCAGAACGGTGAGCCGACTAGTGTTCCGCAGCCCAAGTGGCTGCCGTTTGCAATATTGGCAAGGGACTTGCTGCACCCAAAATCTGCCAGCTTGGCCACACCGAAACCATCGATAAGAATATTTTCTCCCTTAATGTCACGATGGACGACCCCTTTATCGTGCAGGTAGCGAAGTCCTCTTAGTATTTGATACGTGTATAATTGCATGACGGGCTCTGTAAGCTCACTAAACTTTCGTAAAATTGAAGTTAGGCTCCCACCGACCGCGAATTCCATAAACACTAGCATGGTATCCTCAATAAGGTGTGCACCGTAGTACCGAATAATGTTGGGGTGCGATAACTGCTTGAGAACGTCGACTTCCGCCTTTACGCTGTCGAGGACTTCGTGACTCTCATTCACAATGTTTACATACTTGACGGCAACCAGGCGACCGTTGCTAAGGATACCGAGGTGTACGGTCCCGTAGCTACCCTTACCCAGCGCCGGACCACAGCTGAAGGACTCCATCTCCTCGACGGTAAGTAAATTGGGCGACTGTGTGGAGGAGGAAGGCGAGAGCAGGGCCGACTGGAACCCTTCATTGTCGTAGTGCGAAACGGAGTTGGACCGTGGGGGCGACGGAGCGTGAATCTCGGCGAACTTTTTACCCAAGTAAAACGGCTGCATAATACGGTGTGTCTCGTAACGGTAACGCTCTTGCTTCTCAAGAAACTCTATCCGAAGACGGGCAATGGCGTTGAGGGTGTTCTCGCGCTCCACAGGATCGGTGGACGAAAACACCTCCATCTTCAAGTCCGCGATGCGACTTCGAATGTGGGTGATGGCCCTGCGGATGCTATCAATGTTTGCGTCACCGACACTCTCGTTGGGGGTCGGGCGTAGAGCACGTTATTCCAGAAACTCACAAATAACATCACTGCCCCCGTCGCAAAGGTCAACTTAAACACGAGTTCACCGTCCGTGCAACTGGATATATAGCCGAGGTGCACACGGACGTGCTGGGCCAGAATACAGGTATAGGTGAGGAGGGGTATATAACTGACGTCGTTCAGAAATTTATTAATGTTCAAATACGCGGTAGGTGGGGAATGATTACAAATAACTCGTTTCACACAGTGAAACACAATGTTGCTCAGTACAAGGTACACGGGGCGGTTGTAAAACACCTTCCACATGGTAATCTCCAAAAGCTCCAAACAGTGCATCAAGAAGAGCCAGCTCACCTTTAGGCGTACATCAAGGCGGGTGATACGCATTTGTTGTGAGACAATAGACCACGGAACAAACACGGAGGCAGAAATTAAAGCGGCAAACGACAACACAAAGGTCGTCTTATTGTTAAACTCTTTGCACGAGGGTAAGTCCTTCAGCAGCGTGGAGCAGGCCACACCGTCTAGAATAAGGGAGGAGATGGGCGTGTGAAACAGGGCAAAGGGGACGAGTAGGATGGTAACCCCGCCGTCAAGTGCCTCCATTAAAAGACGAAACGTACTGGACCAGGAACCACCTCCTTTTCGCTTCATACGGGGCTGCTGGCCGAGAAACACCGATACGACGGAACAGCCCAGGTACACGGAGCAGACCACATTCGCCTGAAAGCTGCTGAACACGTGATGGGGCATTAAAATATTCACGCTTCTCATACACAGTGTTCCCACCAGTGGAAGAGGAGCGGGTGTGGCGGGGTGAAAGGCGGACATTGTGTTTTGGACGTGCATCACGGTCGCGGAGCAAAACGCAATATAGTTCAACGTGCTGTAACTCAAATCGTACCACGTGAGAGTCAGACGAAGAGGAGGGGGCATTTTAAAGTCTTCATACCACTGGGAGAGAGTAAACCCCCACAGATGCAGAAAAATAAAAAAGATTACCAGTGTCAGGGCGATGGCGCACAAGGTGGCGGCGATCATGTCGCGTGTGTGGGGAATGGAAGTCATACTGTACTCTGTATTCAGCCAAAAGAGAAGGAAAAACCGTTTCTTTGACTCCATGTCCTTTAGAATCTTCTCTGGACACGGGGTATTTCTGGGCAGTCCTCCCAAAGGGTTCAGGTCTAATTCATTCATGCTCTTGTTGTACTGATCGTAAGGATCCTCGTCCACCGTACGGCCCTCGATACAGGTGATTAAGCCCTCGTTCACTAATTTACCCTCTAGGTTCAATCGCTTTTCGCACTGTTCCTCCCCCGCAATGCCAAGTACACCTTGCGGACCCACGTACAGGTCCCCTTTGGCACGACTAGAGGCTGGGGACTCCAGCTGTAACGTTCCCTCCACCACAATCTCCCCCGTCACCACCTCTAATCCTTCCAGAAAAGTGACGCTACTTGCATTGTCCACCACAATGCGCTGCTTTACTTTGAGTACCACCGCCTCATTCGCACGAACCGTCGAGGCATCGAGAAATAGCTCGTCTAACTCAAAAATAGCAGGACTCCTAATGTGCTGTTCATTTCCGATAGAAAGTCCCGAGTACAGCGCAGTGGGGAGCGGGCCTACTTCGCAGAAGGAGGGGAGAAAGGGAATCTCCTCCCAACAAGCGCTGTCCTTGATCGTGGCCCAGTCCTTTTCCTTGGTGAGTCCACCCACCCCCTTGTTCAGGGACCCGCCCATCGGTAATGCCACACAGCCGGTGATAATGACGTCTCCATTCATAGATAAATATTCCTCTATCCTCAAGAAATGAGTACAGTGAGGGGCACTGTCGCCGGAATGGGTCTCGGTGAGGTTAGTAGTGTCAATGATAAAAAATGTGGAGCCAGGAGGAGCGAGAAAAGAGGTTTGAGAGGATTGAGGAGAGAGGTTCCTTGGCGCCAGGAGACGGTTCCAAGTCCGTGACGCACCGTAGGCTATAGTGATTTTATCCACCTGGACCACCATGCTCCCGCGAAACCCCGTTGAATCAAGGTCGCAAACATACACCCCGCTGATCAGCAGCTTCGCCACACCAGTAGTAGTGGTAAACCATGTATTAACGGCCCTCAAGTAGGTTTGAGAGCCAAAGGTGTTGGTGCCGTAGGCCGATATAGTCAGCTTGGGTCCCTCCTTCAGACCTAACTGCACCTTTACATTACCCACCACAGTGGTAGAGTCCAGCAGCACACTTTCCCCGCTGATGAGGAGGGACCCCAGACCGGTAACGTAGGCGGAAACAAGAACCCCGTCGTCGGCGACCGCTAATGTGGCGTTCTCCCCGATATGGAGCGAACCACCCAAGTGGGCGTTATGGACAGAGACGTAAGAGTTGGGGCGAACCACAAAGATGGATTTGATGCCGTTTGAGACATCGGTCATGTTGACCTTTCCGATAATAATAATTGGACCGTCCGTAAGTACAAAGCGGTTGGTCAACAGTACGGAGCTTCGTGTGTCGATGGCAACAATCCGTATAAACCCGTTGGTGGCATAATTATAAATAGTGTTTTTTTTTCCTTGGGACAATATACTGCTAATTCCGTCCTCCCCCATGGAGGCCACCGCTATGGTAAGGTTACCGTAGTTGTGAATCGCGCCCTCTTGCTCGATCGACAAACGTTGCACGTCAATCGTCATTTCACCGAAATTGTAAATAGGGACGAGGAGCTGTCGAGTTTCGTATCCTTGGGTGGTAATTTTAGCATATCCCGTACAGTTAATTAAACCCTTCCCGCTGATACTACCACCGGACCATAGGAAATACGACACATTGAGCGACCTCTTTTTAAGGTCTAAATTGCCTTTATTTTGAACCTTGAGACGGGTGACAGAAGCGGACTGTAGCAGTTTAACATCCTGGTCAATCAACACACTGGCGCTGTCACTTTCAATGACTACTTCCGTCCCCTTCTCCACCACGAGCGTGGAAACGCGAACGTACGAAGACGATCCCTCGCGGTGATAACAGACGTGATAAATACCCCGTTTGTGAAACGTTCCAAAGAAACTCACACGGGACGCACTACTAAAGAACAGCTCCACAAAGAAAACATTCTGTGACGTGAAATCTGTACACAGTTCATCGGTGATAACGGCAGTGTCCCTTTCTGTCAAGTTGGTGCCATAGATGGTTCCCGTAAATTCGAGTTCTGCGCGAACCTGAGGGGGGTCTGTGGAGACACCTTCAGGCCCTGCCACTTCATAAGAGTCCATCAGTTTAATTCGGAGCAGCGGAAGGTGGGGGTATGGGGTGTAGCACAGGGACTGAATCCCGCCCCGGTGGGGCTTAAACCGATACACTTGCTCCCTCAAGTCCCACGAGCTTCCCCTCACATAGGCGGGACGGGTGTGCAAACACGTAACCCCTTCCATCACCCGTAAGCTATGTTCCATGGAATATTTTTCGAGTGCCTTGCTATTACCACTGCGCAGCGGAACCTCTATCGGATTAGCCGTCACAAAAAACTTACTTTTAGCCTTCCACTTCTCTTCGTCTACGGAGGCAAATACGTTTTTGTGAATCAGAAAAACATCCCCCGCCAGACAGTTGAGTGGCATGTCCTCGATACCCGTTTGGTTAAGACCAACGAAGAGCGAAAGTGGCAGACAGGGTACGATGAGCACGGAGGCTGAATCGGGCAAACTCCAAGTAGTGTTGAGCCGTGGAAAGGTGATGGCGGCCAGGCGGCCCTCGTCTTCCACGGTGATGGTGCTCGCATTCAACAGAGATTCCACAAACACTCGCCACGACGACAAGTAGGAGTGCCCTCCTTGGGGGTAGAGGGGACCGGTGGGCCCTAACCAGGATATGGTACTATTTAAAATATTACCACCTTTATCAATAAGGCGAACATTGGTGGTAAGAATGTCCGTCATGATTCTAATGAGCTCGGAGTGGTTTTGGGTAGGGAAGGCAGGGACAGATATTTGAATAGAAAACGTTTGTCCGCCGTCATTGAACTGTTTCTCAGTCACCCCCCTATATACAGAGCCCCTATAGATGGCCGTTTTAGCGCCTACATACGTTATATTAAAAAGAAGCAAAACAATAGCGATATACCAACTAATAATTCGATTACGTTGACGAAAAACATTCATGTCTGTGAATCGAAGGAACTAATAACTCGAAAATAAAAAAATAATTATAATAATAATATTAATAGCTAAAAACAACAATTAAAGTAAAAAAGTTAAGGAGTAGTTCCTGTCGAAAACTAATTAATACCTGGAGTAAAGCAGCACGGCTTGCATTCAACTAGGCTATTATATTATTATTATTTTTATGTTGTAGGCACACATGATTTACAGGCAGAGTGAGACAAAGGAAAGAGAAGATACATAGATAGAATGGACTGTTACACATTGTTCAAAATAAAGGCAAAAAAAAAAAAAATAGAACAGCAACAACAAGAAAAAAAAGAGTACTTTCGTAGAAAAACATACAGTATACACTACTTACCAAACAGGCGTTCAAATACCCCAATTTTGCGCTCCGACTCCTTTTGGGCCAACTTCGCCTGTGCTTCCATCAGTTCCCGTGTGGCCCGGCGAGCGGCCTCCTCCAGTACCTTTTCCTTTTGGGTTTTCTGTTCCGCCAATCGATGGATCGTCTCGGTGGCCTTCGATTCCCGCTCTTCCAGTTCCTTATTTCGGGTTTCTGCCGCATTCAACACCGCCGCCTGCAATTGTCGCTCCTCGTCGAGGGCATTCAATAAACGGTGAATTCGTTCCTTTTCCTCTCTCTCTTTGGCAAGCCGCTCCTCCAACTCCTGTTGCTTCTCATTCTGTACCCCAAACTGACCTAATTCATCGTTGGCCAACTCCTCGTAGGATTGCGGGAGGGAGCAACACGGAGTGATGCCTGCCGCCTCCATTTGACTAATCAGCCTTGCAGACATTCGTGCCATGTACTGCGCCATGGCACTCTTCTCCAATAATAGTTCATCCTTTAGCTCCAGCATTTGGTCCCGTTCTTCTAACTCCTCGTTAAAGACCTGAGGATCCCTCTCCACTCCACTCCGTTGGAGCAGCTCCATCGTGATTCTACGGTTACTTTCACGAACCTTTCGGAGCAAAGCGGTGTAGTCCTCGAGGGGCAAACCATCGACCGGTTGCACGTCCGAGACGGTCTCCTCTGTATCTATCTTGGCCTCTTTGAGTTTCTCACGAAGGGTGGCCACCAGCTGCGATAGGTGCTCCAGTGAGCCCCTCGCCTTTGACAGTTGCCGTTCCTGCTCGTCTAAAATGTTTCCCTGGGCGTCCAGTTCGTCGTCCTTGATGAGGATCAAAGCGCGTAGATACTCTTCTTCGTGGTTTGGGGGGAGCGTGTGCTCCAGTTCGTCGGTTTGTTGGTCGGAAAAGGTAATATTGTGCTTCCTTAGCAGTTCTTTGGCGTTCGATAACCGTTTTGCACAGTTTTCATACGACTTTCGGCTCTCCGATAACTGTTCTGAGAGTGTGGCAATCATTTTTTTATAGGCCGTACGCATCGCCCCTAATCGTCCTTCGCTTTCACTGACCGTAGGCGATTCCACTGAAATCGGTGCTTCACTGGCTCTTCGCATGGAGTTGGCCCGAGATCGAGGAAAGAACTCGTATTGACTCAACGGGGAATCGTGCTGGGGCTGATTCTCACTGTCCTCTAGCCTTGCCTTCAAGTCATCCCTTTCCGCCCTGAGGTCGTCAATTTGGGCTTGCATGTCAAGTCGAAGGGTTTCCATTTCACTGGAGCTGACCATCTCCTCCTGACTGTTTTTCAGCTTTCGAACCTGTTCGTCAGAAGCGGAGACCTGGACACCCGCCTGCGTAATCTGGGTCTTTAAATTTTCGTTCACCGCCCTCAGTTCATTAATTTCCTCCTTGTACTGGTTGGCAATCTCATGAATTCGGTCCAGCTGAGTTCGCAATTCCACCACTTTGTTTCGTTCTCGCTCCAAGTCACTCTGAAGTCGGCTTTGCATCTCCTCGACCTGAGACACGTCGAGGTACACTTCTGGGAAGGAAGGGCACTTCACCGGAATGCCCCCCATATCCCTCACCTGCTGTGAGAGACGGGCAATGCAAGAGTGGAGACCGGCGGTGTCGCTCGCCCGGGAGGCCAGCACCGCATCCTTCTCGGATACTTTCCTCAGTGCCTCCACCAAGTCCTCATTTTTCCCTTCTCTGGCTGAGTCCAACTTCTGCTGAAACTCCTCAATAAGCCGCTCCTGTGCCAACTTCATAGCAGTCAAGTCCTTCGCCTCCTGGTGCTTCTGTTCTTGTATCAGACGGTTTATCTCCTTACTGTGTATCTCGTCCTGATAGCCAATCTCTTCGTTCTGCTGTTCAATGAGATTTTGCATCTCCACCCGGTGAATGTCTTTGAGGTTATTGATTTGCTCTTCCGTTGCCCCCGAGGCGGTGAGGGCCTCTAGGTCCTTGGAGAATTTATCCTCCAGTGCATTGCGTTCGTTAATGTAAGAATCCAGCAACTGTTGGCGCTCCGCGTCCCGACTAGCAATTTGAAGTTCAAGTGAGCTAATTTTTTGGTCCTTTTCCTCCAGCAGGTTCATCAGCTTTTCCGACAGCTTCATGTAGTCGACATTAACAGAGACCCGCGCATCCACCTTGACCGCCATCGCGCGCATTCCAAACTGCAGGGAGTTTGTTGTTTCATAGAGGTGATTACTGCTAGGGCCTATCGTCAATATGATGGACGTCCGACTGTTGCCACCTATGGAGTCCTGTAAGATTCTGGTCAACTTTGAGTTTCGCCATGGGATGTGTTTACTCCCCGAAGATAAGGAACTTACTACGTGACCAAGCGCCAATAAGGAGGCGTTGATGGTTTTGGCTTCATCCTTCATGATTGGATTACTACTCGAAATGCCAGTCTTACTAAATCGTTCATAACCGGCTAAATCAATAAACGTGATTTTACCAGTCGTTTTTCCCGCCGCCGGGTCGTCGGGATTTTCGGATGAAATCCAAATAATCATTGCGGTGTGCCCTCTGCTGGATTCAGGGTTCATGGCGGTGGCGGTGGTGACCCTTCGAGCATTTCCCTCGTTATAGAAGTTCATAAACTCTTCAGGGGAGGTCAGCACGTGGGAGGAACACCCCAACAGCGAAACGCCCTCCGCGTCATCGTAGTGAATCTCGACTCTCTCCTTTCCCGTTGAAGACATCAAATCCCCTAAGTGGTCACGGTAAATTTGTACAAACTGGGCCGTGACTTGGTAAGTCTTGTTTAGATTTTCACTCTGTTTTTCAAAAATCAACCTCGATGCTCGGGGAATGATACCCTCCACCGTCTCCTCCGTGTTGCACATGGTGTAGGTCTTCCCGGTTCCCGTTTGGCCGTAGCACATCAATGCAGAGCGAAACCCATTAAAAGCGTGCTCTATGCACGGAACCGCTACCGTGTGGAATACCTCTTCCTGTGTGCTGTCGGGGCCGAAAGTCCCGTCATAATCATAATGACGTTCATCTTTTAAAATAACCTGATTTCCACGAAGGGTAATGAGAGGAAACCCACCGTCTTCGTAGTCGTTCTTGTTTTCCGGCCGCAAACGACAGTACACTAAACAGCGAGATAAGGTACTATCCCCCTCGGGTACATCCGCCTCCTTGGTATTGGGAGAGTTCATTTCCTGCAAGACGCGCACTGCCCTCCGTTTGACATCATCGGAGGACATTAAACTCTAACAGTGGTATCCGGTATAACTTGTGATCTAACAGTAAAAAGACTTCACAGCACGATATAGGGCTTCTTGATTGTGTGTGTTGTTTATTTGATTTTTAACTTGTAAGGGGAGGGAAAGCATATCCATGTAGATACTGATATAAAAAAAAGAAAACAATTTGAAACAGGGGAAACACACACACACACATACACAAATGGGAAAATAACACTATTTGAAGCGGGATGTATTGTGCCAACTGTCGGTCAGGATTCTTTATTTCGTCTAGAAGGAAGTGTACCTTCTAGTGCCACACGCCAGTCGCGGTGTATAAGATACCGCACCAGCACTTCCGTCATGTGATTAATAGTCAGGACTTTGCAACGGTCCCCTAGTACTATATTTTCCTTGATTGGAAGCTTGGCGGTCCGCACACCGTGTCTTTTAGCAGCGTTGTAGGACAAGTTTTTATAGCGGTTGTGGTCGACAAAAGCACCGATGACGTAAGTCACTCCAGGCTCTATGGTCTCTAACGTTTCCTCTGCATCTGCGGTGAGAAATACTATGTTGTCCTCCTCTATACAATCACTCCAATGGGCGTCGGTCACCAGCGGAGGAAACCTTTTGAATCCCTCAAAGTTCCGGAGGGGTTGTAATAATTCAGTCACCTCCGTGTCTATTTCCCTCTCCTCGGATTCCTCCTTGCCCATCACAGAGGTGATGACCGGTCGAAAGAGAAAGTTGGTATGACGAAGAGTACTGTAAGCGTACTTGATCTGTGCCACCGTGCTGCGAGTATCTGCGGGGGTCATACACCACGCGAAGCTGAGGTCGAACACAATGGAAGGGGTCCGCCGGTCCTCTAGGGCGGCGTCAGAGAGGACACCTCCCCAAGCCTCCGCTTCCTCCCGTTCTAATCGCCTACGGTCACTCTCTTCCTTGACCTCTAGCCGCTCCTCCTCGGTTAACTTACTCAGAGCTTCCTGTCGCTCTATTCTGGCTTTGGCCTTCTTTTCCTGGTCTCGCTTTTGTTTTCTCGCCTTCTTTTCTTTCCAAAAAGATCGCGAATTTTGTTGTTTTTTTGCCGATTGGTGTTCCATTTTAAGCGAGAGACTAAAATGGACGACACAGAAACGGCTAATGTGACGACAGAGAATCCGCTTGAAACCAAAAAGAAAAAAAAAAGATGATAGAAGTAAATGTGATACAACAACGACAATAGGAGGTGGTAGTACATGCACATAATAATAACAATAATAAAAAAAAAAGACAGTATGGGAACTGGTACGCGAAAAAGAGGATGTTAGTTCGATAAACATATAGATTTTAAATATTAACGTACGAAATGTTCGGCCGCATGCTATGAATGCCCGAAAGATGCACTCCAAGGTCCGACGGCTGGGTGATGATGGCACGGCCTTCCACCCCCGCAGCGCGCGCCGCCTCCACCATCTTTTCCGCAATTAACTCCGCCCGCCGCTCTCCCTCAGGCTGTGTCAGAATATCACCCCGTCGGCCACTGGAAAAGGCGCACACCGTAGGTCCTGCCCCTGACAAGAAGCAAAACTCAGCGCCGGCCTCGTACGCGGCGTCGAAACATGGTGTGTAGTGCGGGTATAATTTATCCGCGCGGTACCGTTCATGAAGGTGGTCGGTACACTCTCTTAGATAACGGAGTTGGTTCGTGCAGAGGGCCAATACCAATCGACTGGCGCGCGAAATATTGTGGATCGCGTCCTCCAGCTTCACCTCCCGGGGAACCAAATCCCTCGTCACATCGGTACTTGCCTTCATCAGCTTATTAGGGATGAATAACACGAGAGAGAGGTTCGGTGGGGTAGGGACTCGGTTGGTCGAGAAGGAGACTCCATTCTCATCCTTGACCTTTACGCCCAGCTGAATACCTCCGTAGATGGCAGGGGCGGCGTTGTCGGGGTGGCCCTCGATACGGGTGATAATGGCTAGGAGCTCCTCCACCCCTCTCGTCTCCATCGTAAACCCACACAGGATCATACCCGCTACGAAGCCGGCCACCGCCGCCGCAGAGGAGGAGCCACAACCACACCCGAAGGGGATGTTATTGTGCATGGTGAACTTCAACGGTGGCATCGGTTTCTTCGCATATTCCTCATACGCGATCCGGCAGGTGTCCACCACCAAATTATCTTGGGTGTTAATGTGGTCTTTGCCCTCTCCCTCCACTATGAATTCATACTTATCGGCAAGCTCTACGGTGAGATCCATAAAGATCGACATCGCCATCCCCAGTGTGTCGTAGCCAGGGCCCAGGTTGGCGGTGGTGGCAGGGACACGGAGGGAGACTTTGGAGGGTGGCAGAACGGACGAGCGTTTCAGTTCTGACATGATGATGATGTGGTATGCGGTCGAAAAAAAAAAAGGAAAGGCAAGTAATAATAATAATACTTGAAAGAATAAACTAATAAAAATTATTTCTAATAATGATAGTGTTTTTTTTTTTTAAGAATTGGAAGAAGAACAGGAAGAACGAATTGAATCATTAGAACATCTCTCCTTCCGAAGAACAACATAGAGTTCAACCATTACACTTTTCCCCTTTTCAGTAAAAAATATATTTAGTATTATGATTATTAATATTAATATTATAATTATACTATCTCTTTAAGTCTTTTCATTATTATTATTTCTTTTCTTCATTATTAAAAAAAAACTTTTGCTATTGATATTGCTGCGCTGTCATCATTTTTTAAAATTGCTCTTCTAAACTCACCAAAAAACAAAAGGTTGGGTTTAGGAAACTTAAAAAAAAAAAAATCATGAACAATAGGTACGTCCGGTGCACTCTTCTTCCTATGTTTTATTGAAATCATTTTTTTTTCTTTTTTCCCCTTTTTTCCGAGTCTGGGTGGGTGGGCGCTCGCTGCTTATTTCAGCCTTTTACCTGTGAGGGAGTGAGCAACACAGTAGACGGGTTCCAGTGCGCTTTAGTTGGCCTTGCGCTCCCGCTGCTTCTGGACCGACACCTTGGTCGCGGCCTTCCCGAGCGTTGGGGGGTTCTTACGGAGCTCCTCCAGAGCGGCCACTCCCTCCGCAAAGTCCATAAACACATTTCCCTTAGCGGACAGATTTCGGAGAGAAAGGAGAGAGGAGGCAAGAAACCCGAGTGCCTTTTTGATGTCCTCGTCACTGACTTCCTCCTCAATGGCGAACATGGACGCGGTCGCGACGGCGGTCACCGTCTTGCGTTCCTTCTTCACAGTCACGACGGGCTCCTTGACAGGGGCGGCGGTAGGAGCGACGGTCTCATCCCCAGCGACCACACGAGCCGCTGGCTTTCCGGAGATGGTGCTGCCTTTGACAACCACTAGCGAGCTCTAGCCAGACTTGGGGCGGCCGCCGGCGGGTTTCGCGGGGGCCACTTCGGGGGCGGGGGTGGCGGGCTTCTTTTCCTGGACCGGGGAGTAGGACGCGTTGGGGTTCGGGTTCTGGCTCGGGCTCCGGGGTGGCGACCTTAAGCAGGGGCCTCGCGCACGGCAGGGGGGTGGGGGCACGAGGCTCCTCTACCGGTACCGCAGCGGGTTCTACGGGCCGTTCCACCGGCGCTGCGGGGGAGCCTCCACGACTCCTATGCGGGCGAAATTTTTGGTGACGGATGTAGTAAGACTCCGAGTTCTGGGCGTTAAGGTAGGATTCAAGGGTGGTGGTGATTTGGAAGTACTGCTGTTGGACTTCGTTAAAGGCGGTGAGGGATACGAACACGTTTTACACCGCTATACAGAGAGGCCGCAGAGACGGTTTCCACACGGAGCTGACTACCTTGAAGGAGCCGGCGTACTGGGTTATAGCAGAGTACACATCAGTCCCGTACTTTTCGGTGACACCCATCTCGAAGTCGCTGAAGGTTACGGTGGAGTTTTCTTCGTAGAATTCAGGCAAGCGAGAGGGGTCCTTGGCGAACCGCTCAAAGTATTCTACTACAAAGCCGGACGCGACTTGTAGGGCTGACATCACTCTTATTAGTTGTTGTTTTCTTTATGTATTGTTTTTAGGGGAAGGGGGGTGGGGGAGAGAGGAACAAAGGTAATAGGTGTAAAGGTGTTAAAAGAAAAAAAAAACAATACAGGGTGTAACCCTCAAAAGCTACAAGGTATATTTTTTATCCCTTTTTTATAAAATTTGGTTTACTGTGAAATATTAGTGTTATAAACGAAATGAGAGGAGGGAAAAAAAAAAAAAGAGTTAAGACTTCACAAACTCTTTTATCGCCTCGCTGTTGACATTCCACTTGTTGAGTACCGCCATGCACTCCTGTATTCTTACAGGGTCTACCGAGGATTTTGTTTCTCGTAGTACCTTGAGCGAAGAGGTAATTCCCTCAAAATCCAACCCACTCATTAGTTTGGACAGGAGCAAAGAAGAAAGGGTGGGGGGAACTACGGCGCCGATCTCCTTGTATCGAGCCAAGTAGCGGCGGGCGAGTCCACATCACCAATAGACAAGGAGAGACGCAGAAGGGTATCCAAGAGGGTGGCGTTCAGTGAAAGTTTCCATTTAGTCATATCCTTCCGAATACTGTCCGCTCGAGTGACGCCCAATAGTGGGGCAGACACTTCATAGGAGGAGAGTAGTTGAGAAAGGGTGTAGGTGGTCACAGGGACTCCAGTAGCTTCAAAATACGTTAACAGCAGTTCGGCGGAGTGGTAGTCGCCCAGGAGTGCAAACGATGCCATGATGGTGTTGAGACTGTTGGCTATGTTTCTCTTTTCGCTATTGGACTGGATATTCTCCAGCTGATTCTGTACACCTTCCTCACCAGATTCGTACAACTGGAGTGCGCACGCCTTCACCACATCTCTATCCAGTATCAAGATTGTCCTCCCAGTGGAGTTGGACAGGCGAATAGGACCCTCCATGGGGAAATGACTGGTAGGAATACTGTCTAACACCTCCAGCGCACGGGAGAGGTGGTGGTTCTGTAAGTAAGCGTACGCTAACAATAACGACACATAGGGCTTGTTTTCATCCGAGACGAGGCCATGGTCGCTGTAAAAGTCAATATACTGTACCACGTACTCGGCAGACGCCACGCTCCCCGCCGTAGCACACTTTGCTAAAAGGCGAAACACAGTTGACTCATGATGTAGAATGGGATCCCCTCCTTTGCTGTGCTTGCCCCCCTCTCCCTTGAAGTCGTCCACACACTTCAACGCGGTCACCACCGAGTCCGGGGAGCTGGAGGCATTGGTAGCACCCAGTATAATGTAGGGAAGCAGGTTGCTACGATTGAGGTAGCGGGGGGCTATCAGAAGGACGAGAGAAAAACACTGGTCAATAGTATCGGTGTTGTAGTGGAGGCGTACGAGGGTTTGAAAACAGTGCAGCAAGCGCAACGGCAGCAGTGGGTAGAGAGACACGTCCTCCCGCACGCTTGTAATCTCTTGCGCGATCATCGGCCACCACATGTTACTCTCCTCGGTTCCCAATCTCAGGTACAAAATGAAAAGGGAGATTTTAGTCACAATGTCGGGGGCGATCCCCTTTACCTTCATCAGTTCTACCACATTCTCCACCTCATTTTGGTTGAAGGTGTCCGTCATGGAAATGGCCAACAGATACACGTTAAACAATTCAGTGGATATACGGTGACCCTCCAGTTCTAGCACACACTGCATGAATAGAAAGCGCATTTCTTCTAATTTTTGCAGATCGCACAACACCTTTAAAAGTATGATGGTAAACGGTTCCACCTCTTTAGGGTTGCCGCAGAATTCGGTAAGAGGTTTTGAAATCACTTGCACCGCTGTCGTCGATCCCTCCTGCCGTCCAGGCATCTCGGGTACAGTACCCCGCTCTTTGTAAAACTGTTCAAACTGTCTAAAAATACCCAACGCGGTGAGAAGGCCATCGCTCTGCTCAATGGCCTTGACTATCTGTGGGTAGGGACGGTGCAGTGCGGCCCGGCACAGGGCAACACTGCTAAACTTTAGCATACTCCAATGTACACTGTGATAAAGATAAAGTCTACCGAAAGGAACTAAACTAATACTAAGTGTAGGAAAGAAAAAAAAAAAGGGGGTGATGAAGATGAGAGTTGTGACAGAAATGAGATGTAAAGACAATTCACCGGTTTCCCAAGGCCCCCAACCCATTGCAACATGTATGGTTTTTTTTTTTTTTTGGGGGGGGGCAGGGGGAAGTCTGTCCACCTCGCAGAATTTAAGATCAGCAACTATCATCCAAAAATAGTAAAATTTATCAAGCATGTCTTTACACGGGTGTCTCTCCCTCCACCTTATCCTTCTTAAGTTTCTCCAATGCGGAGCGCAACACATAGTTGGTCTTCAACGCCGCGTACCCCGGTGCAAACTCATTAACGGTTCGGTGCAGCACGCAGTAGTCGACCTCGAACGGCGGTTGTCCCTCCTCAAAGCTATCGAATGTTTTTTGGGTAAAATACGACGGCTCCACGCCAATCGTCTCATTCGCACGATACCGTTTCCCAATTTCACTATAAGGGTCAATAATAACCACACCACCGTAAAGCGCTGAGGCCGAAAGACATCCAATACTTTTAGGATGGTGCCAAAGTAATTTCCCTCGTCCACGTTGGTTTCAAAGGAGGCAAACGAGCAGTGACTCTCGGGGGTGATGTGGGTGGTGGCGTAGTGCTCTCCTCGGATCGCATTGATACTATACCCACAGGGCTCAAACTGCAAGTCGTGTATCGTCCATCCCTCTTCCTGGTTGAAGAGAAGGTCCAGTTTAGTATCCTTTCGAATCTGCTCCGTAATAGCGTTGGTACACTCAAACTTGTCGTGGAACCAGTGTTTGGTCTGGTTAGGGTCTAGACCGAACATGGTCAGACTCAGCTGTGCGTCCGCCTCGTACGTCTGATTCCCTTCCTCACGAATAATGTCATCGTAGCAGAAGAAAAAGTAATGGTCGCTGTCAATAGGTCCCAGCAGGTACGGCTTCCCGGTGGGAAAGTGCGCCTTCAAATGGTTAAACTCCTCGGAGAGCGAGGTATGGGGACCTTTCTGCTCCCAGGGAAAGGAATAGTTCTTGTGCATGAAGGAGACCCACTCCACCTCCCCGCGTACACAGCTCACCAGCTCTAATATACCCGGTACTGAATTCAACAGCGTCGTGGTGCCACACGTAATGAGGATAATTTTATTTTTCATCACAAAGAGTGAACTTTCGGTGAGGACGTAACTCTTCACATAATCGTTCTTTTCCTTTGAGACGATCTCGGCGTTCAAAGAGCCGACGACCGCCTCCCAAGAGGCGTCGTCCATGGAGAAAAAGCCCTCTTTATTGGTTTCATCCAGGAAGCGAATAATAATCTCCAGCCGTTTCTCCGGTCCCTCAAAGCTAAACCCTTGTGTAGGGTCGTAGCCTCTCATGGAGCCCCACATCGCCATGAGGGTCAGGGGATCCTTATTAGAGGACATAGGCGGAGGCACCGAATAAATAAATAAATAATTAAAAGAGTACAAAGGAGAGTAAACTCCAACCTGTTGATACTACACAAACTAAACGAGAAGAGAAAAAAAGAAGGAAGAGAGAAAAAAAAAATGAGAAGTAAAATTTTCTACGAGACAGTTTTCATCCATTACCTTTTTTTTTTTTTTGGCACCCATTCACCAATGATTCGTAGTCTTTTTTCTGATTAACAAGTATAATGCAATACTTTTCGCTTATTTACTATTTGGTATAATATTCTTTACTCTGCCTTATTATTTTTTTTTTTTAATTTTTAAAATTTCAACTTGGTTTCTATTAAATCACTACGCATTATAGTTACTTTTAAAAAATAAAGTAAAAAAAAAAAGTGTTCAACAACTAAATTATAAGATACAAAAAGGTAAAAATTAAAAAAAAAGTTTGTGTGCTATACGGTGATGGTTTAAACCTTCCAAACAAAAAATGAATAAATTTTGTTATGGAAGGGTGACGCGGCCCTCTCTCGATAAAGCGTTTCTTATACGGTTATTAATGAAAAAAAAAAATTGTAAAGGGTCGACCGTAGGAAAAGAATGATAATGTAGACACACAAGAAAAAAAAGAAAAAACAGAAACCTAACCAAAAATTAAAAAGTAAAATCACCAACTGAAATTGTTATTTATCCTTTCATTTTTTTTACTTCTTTATAGATAGAAACCCATAAAAAGAAAGAAAGAAAAAAAGATATTCTTTATCTTCTTCTTCAGCAACCCGTGGGCCCTGAGGGTTGAAGTGCACGCACCACTAAGGTGTTTTTGTTTAATTAAACTAGTCCCCTCTCCCAGAAAAAATGAAAAAAAATTAAAATAAAAAAAGAAGTGGGAGAGGGAAACTAGTGTTTGCTTGTTCGTTGTTTTTCAATACTTCTGACTAAACCTGATTTATAGTTGTAGCAAAACTCGTAGGTATATTATTATTATTTTCATTCACACACTCAATCAGCGTTTACA
Organism: Angomonas ambiguus; assembly: GCA_019695575.1. NCBI lineage: Eukaryota > Euglenozoa > Kinetoplastea > Trypanosomatida > Trypanosomatidae > Angomonas > Angomonas ambiguus. The sequence goes on along the minus strand of JADNSB010000052.1, from coordinate 13,084 downwards.
GAAAGAGTCAAAGAAGTAAGAAAGAGAAGACAACGACGGAGTTATGATCAGGGGGAAAACGACGCTATAGAAGATACACTTCAGTGCTAATTATTATTATTATTATTATTATTATTGTTATTACTATTTATTTATTTAATAATTTATTCCTTTATTTATTTTTAATAGCATATTTGTGGAGTATTGGTAGTCGATGTATATATATATATAAGGCTTCATTTTCAATCCTATCAAGAAGACCTCCACTTTTCCGAGGTATAAGCGATACGAGGCGTACTATTACACTCAGAAAACAATCATTATTAGACATACATATTATTCTTTCGCGTGAATTAATCGTAATAATAACAACAATAGTATAAACTAAAAAAAAAAAAAAACAGTCATAATAATTATCAACAGTAACTAAAACTAAATACTATAAATAAATATATATAAACAAAAAAAAGCACATAGTCGTCGTTCCCCCCATTCCATTACCCCAGCCAGTTTCAAAACACCAGTGCACCCCCTTCGCGGACGGATGAGAAGGAAAGGGTAGATCGAGTGGTTCCTACAAAAATAATAATAATAAAAAGGTAAAAACCAACTTCCCCTACCCTTTCCCTCTTATTCTAATAGTATTATTCATTAATTTGTTATTTATCTCATTATCTATATTATTATCATTATTATTGCATTTAAGTCTTCTTCCCCCTTGCTGAGAGGTTGGTGAAACCATTTGCTGTATCTGCAGCTGTAAGGGGGGTGTAAAATACTAATAATAATAATAATAATAATAATAAACAATAATGATATTAATACACAACAATAATAATAATAATAATAGTTAAAAGGAATGCGCATCGAATACATTCCTTTTCCCTTCTTAGCTTTAGCCCATTAACAGTCGAGAAAAATGTCCCCCATGGACATTTCAGTAATGATTATACTATGAAAATTAATTTTTTTTACAATTATGGTTTCTTTTTGTTTTCTCTTTTCTTCAGTCTTGTGCGCGTGTTACAGTGATTCAGCATACATTTATCACACCCTTCTCCTCAACGAGGATCAGAAGCGTTGTACGGTGGGGGAAGAGAGTGCCCCACCACCTCAACGTAAACTATATTACGGGTGGGTCCCCGCCAGTTCGGCCATTGAAGAGTTTTCCTTCACTCTCAAAGATCGCCGACCTGACGACGACGGAGGCGGCAATATAGCACACAAAAGTGGTATTGAGTCCTACGAAAGTTCTGACATTGAACCACTTTTTAAGATAAAAAGGGTTATAGCGATTACAGTACGACTCGGAAACTGGCAAAAAGAGGAAGAAAAAAATTGGTAAAAATAAAATTAAAAAAAAAACGAAATAAAATGATAACGAAAAAGTTAAAATTGTTCCTCTTTAAAAAACATGTCCTCCAACCTTATACCAGTAAGGCTACGGAAGAAAGAAAAAAAAATTTCTCTTTGTTTTGCAGACTCGTAACATAGAAAATGAACATGATAATATATGTAAAGAGAGAGAAAGAAAGAGAAATGTATATATATATATATATATATATATAAACGAAAAAGTCCATCTCTCTACTATCGACTAGTCGCGTTTCTCAAACACCAGTTGATGAAACGCGTAGCCTTGACCAAAGTGGTTTACCGTTTTATTCTTGAGAGTATAGTCGTCGAATAAAAACACCTCCCCGTAGTTCTGTTTCGCGGCGTCCTTGTCTTCAAAAAAGATGACAGTGAAGCGGTCAGGGTCGTGCTGACGAAGGAGAGACTCCACCTTCGTCTTGCTGTGAATGGCGGAGGGGGCATTGGTTTCGAAAGTAGCACAGTGCGTCTCGCAGAAGTACTTATTAATAGCATAGAAGCCCTCTGGTAGTATCTCAATGCGCTGTTGGTCCTTTGCGGAGACGACGTCGTCCTTCTCCCCTTTGGTTTGATAAAAGTAAGCATTCAGCTGTACATCTTCCTCGGCGTGGGGGGCGGTGGAGTTCTCTCGTGGGATGTTGTCATAGATAAAATGAAAGAAATGGTCCCCGTCAATGGGGCCACTGAGAAAGGACTGACCCGCTTCGAAGGCGGCCTTGAGTTCCGCGTACTCGAGAGCCATGATATCGGAGGTGTCGGTGTCATCCCAGGGAGAGTGAATGTTCTTGCGACAGAAGGACGCCCACTCCACTTCAATCTGCTTCTCGGCGAGTGTCTTCATCAGTGGGGCGATGACCTTGTGGAGGTGAACAGAGGAGTCCGTGCTGATGATCAGCCGGCGGGGACTGTACACCACCAACGCCTGATTAAACACCAGCGCGAGGACACCCGCTTCACTGGAGTGATCTACCAAACACTGATCGGCAGGGGCGAGCAAAAGTTCAATCTCATCTACCGAAAGGAGGTCGGGGTGCACTTCACCAGAAAAGTCCACCTCAAACCGCTTCTCCAGACCGCCGTCACTGTTGGGAGCGGTGGAGAAGTCCCCCCAGAGGGACATCAGATCGTGCACCGAGTTCGGATACACGTCTCGAGGAGAGGCCCACGCGGTCATTGGGAGAGAGGAGAGGAGAGAACAAAAAAAAGGTTCTTTAAAAGAGTTCGAGAGTGGCTACGCGGAGAAACGAAAGAAAGAATGGGGGAATAGAGAAAAAAAAAAGAGTTTTAGTCAAAAGGGTAACTTTAGAAAGTAGAGAAACCGAAAGACATTGTAGTGTAAAGAGATACATACAAAAAAGGGAAAAAAAGATTACTCCATTTTAAGTTTTTCACAGAAAAGGTGGTAATTAGTGTTTAATTATTAGGTATTAGTTTTTGAATGACCGTGGAGAGAAAAACAGAAAGAAAGAAAAAAGTCTGCTTCTAGACATTGTTTTTTTTTTTTCTTTTCTTTTAAGATTTCATATTCTTCATCTTCTCTAACCCCTCCTGAAGTTGTTGTTGCTCCGCCTCAAGTCCGCGGAGCTTTTCCGTGTTCGCGTTTCGGATTTCCTCTGGTACTTTTGTTTCGTAGTTAGGAATCGACATCTTCTTACGAAGTCCTTCCAGCTGCTTGCCAAGTCCGGCAATTTGCTTCTCTAACTTCGCGACTTCCTTATCCACATCGATGAACCCTACCAACATCATGTGCACCCCAACCCCTTTGGTGACCAGCGAGAACCCGCACCCACTGGGGACACCAGTTTCGTTCTCAAGGATAGTAACGTTTCCTACCACACCCAGTGTCGACACCATGAAGCTTTCTCTCTCCAAGAGGGCGCGGTGCTCAGGGGACTGGGCAACAATCCAGAGATCAGGGCGGTGCTTATTGGTGAGGGAGTAGGAGGCCTTTGAGGAGCGGACATTGTGGACCACATCCTTGATGAGGTCCATCTGCGCCTCCACCTCTTCGTTTTTATAGCCCGCGGTCTTGGGGAACTCGGCGAGCATGATGGAATCCACGCCAAAGGTGCTGTAGTGGGGCAGTCGGTGCCAGAGCTCTTCGGTGACAAACGGCATCATGGGGTGAAGCAGACGTAGTGCCCGCTCGACCACAAACAACAATACATCTTGTATGAGTTGCTTCTTCTCCCCTCCTTGTTGAATGGTAGGCTTGGTCAGTTCCAGGAACACATCGCAGAGTTCGTACAACCAGAAGCGGTACACGGCGGTGGTGGTCAAGGCAAAGTCGTACTGACCCGCCGACATACCACGCTCCACCTCCTCCACTGCGGTGTCAAAGCGGGAAAGAATCCAACGGCACTCCAGCGGGAGAGAGGCGGTGTCCTTGGCGTCAAAGGTCTGTTTCACGGGAGTGTACTGCTCACCCAACGCATGGAACAAAATATAGCGTACCACGTTCCAAAGCTTATTGCAGAACTGGCGGTAGCCTACGATACGGGACACATCCAAGTTCACGCTTCGGCCAGATTGGGTGTAGGAAAGTAAGCCGAAACGAAGGGCATCACTGCCACACTGAGGAATACCCTCAGGGAAGGCCTCCTTTTGTTGCTTAATCGCCTTTTCCACCTCTTTTTCACTCAAGTTACCAACACGGACGGTTTCGTGCAACTCTTCGAGGGTAGCACCGTACTTGATAAAGAGGGGGTCAATCACGTTGCCTTTAGATTTGGACATTTTTTCTCCATTCTTGTCGCGCACCATCGCATGCAGGAAAATTTCATTGAAGGGAAGTTTCCCGGTAAAATGAAGTGAGGTCATTACCATTCGGGCCACCCAAAAGAAGATAATATCATGACCCGTTTCCATCAAAGAGGTTGGAAAGAAATTCTTCATATCCTCGCTGTCCTCGGGCCACAGAAGGGTAGAGAAGGGCCACAGTGCCGAACTAAACCACGTGTCTAACACATCCTCGTCCTGCTGAAAGGTCACCGTCTGCATCTGTTCCTCGGTGAGGTTAAACTTTGCCTTTGCCTTCTCCTTGGCTTCGTCAATGCTGCGCGCCACCACCCAGGGGTCCTCGTGGTCATCCGGAATAGGACCTTGGACCTTGTAGGCCGGGATCCGGTGACCCCACCACAGCTGGCGGGAAACACACCAGGGTTTTATATTCTCCAGCCAGTGGTACCACACCGCCTCGTGGGAAGGGGGATAGAGTCGAAGCTCTTTATTGCGGACCGCCTCCACCGACTTACGAGCCATCTCGGAGCAATCCACAAACCACTGCGGCATCAGCAAAGGCTCCACTATATCACCCGTTCTGCTGCAGCGACCCACGCGGTACTCATACGGCTGGATTTCCCGTAGTAGACCCTTTTCTTCCAATTTCTTGGTAATTTCTTTTCGGCAATCGAAGCGATGCATTCCCTTGAAGGGCTCCATCGTAATGTTACCCTTTAGGTCCATCATGGTCAGCTGGGGGAGGTTGTGGCGCAAGCCGGCCTCAAAATCGTTGGGGTCGTGCGCTGGGGTGATCTTCACGGCACCGGTACCAAAGTTCATATCTACCAGCGTAGGATCCAGGACAATGGGAATGGTATCCTCGCGAAAGGGGCACTTCAGCCGCTTACCGTGGTATTTGGTGTACCGTGGGTCCTCGGGGTGGACGGCGACGGCGGTATCGCCGAGAATGGTCTCGGGACGGGTAGTGGCAATGATGATCTCGTCCTCACTGTCTGCCAGTTTGTACGCCACGTGAGTCAGCACACCCATATCCACCTTTTTGGCATACCCGGGAATCGACAGTTTAGCGTTCTTGGGGACGTCTTCGAACTCCACCTCCAAATCCGAAATCGCACTCTGCAGCGCGCAGCACCAATTAACCAGACGAGTGGAGCGGTGAATCAAACCATCCTCGTGCAACCTTACGAACGCCTCAATCACGGCATGAGCGCAGTGGTCGTCCATCGTGAAGTGCTCTCTGGACCAATCCAAGGAGAGGCCAATTTCACGAAACTGTTTCGTGATAATACCAGCGTGGTTCTCTTTAAAGTCCCACACCCTCTTGAGAAACTCCTCCCGGCCCAAGTCCTGTCGGGATTTACCCTCTTCCTTCATAATGCGCTTCTCTACCACCACCTGTGTCGCAATACCGGCGTGGTCGGTACCAGGGACGTACAGGGTGTTGAACCCTTTCATTCGGTGGTACCGGATCAACGTGTCTTGCACGGCCCCTGTCAATGCATGGCCGAGGTGAAGGTGACCGGTGACGTTGGGAGGGGAGAGACAATCACGAAACGCTCTCCATTATGGGCGCGACCCGTGTCAGAGGCGGGTTTAAAAAGTTCGACTTCTCCCACCAGTTATACCAATCCTTTTCAACTTCATCGGGATTGTAGGCTGCCCGCCATTTCACTTGTTAACGCTTTCATGAGGCAAAGACTTCTTTTAAGCATGCACTATGTAAAAACGAATTAAACCAGTTGTTGTGTGAGACAAGTACAAGCAACAAGTGAAAATATAGCTTTATTATATATTTATCTTCTTTCTTATAATCTTTTAATTTATTTATTTTATTGAGAATAATAATAATATTAAAAAAAAGGGGGAAAGGTAAACGGTTTCCAATCTTACCTGTCATTAGTATTGGACAATTAGATGGTTGTGTATGTGTGTATGTGTGTGATTGTAGGTTCGAATTTCTCTCGTAAAATTTACGAAAATACTTTAGCACTTAACAGTATTATCTTAATTATCAACGAGTATATACAGAATTAAATATAAAGAACTTGAAAAAAAAAAATGAATTAGAAAAAAAAATTTTCAACAATATAGTTTGGCAAGAAAAAATAACGAAAAAAAAAAACCTCTATCGCACGAAAAGACCTTAGTTACTTCAACTTACTTTGAGTAGCGATTCAACAGACGCTTCCTCAATTTTTATAAGAATAGTTTCTTTGACTTCTTCAAGGAATCAAGAATATTTTCCTGCCTTTCCCGACGGGCAATAACCTCTTCATCAGAGTATACATACTCCCACCGTCTGCCATTGTGGTTCCACAACATCATGGAGGACAACTTCGCCAGTACGGTGTTGTAGGGATCCGGAGAGAGGGACAGGATGGCACTTGCCCCCCAGTACTCCTTTCGAACGGCAGCGACTAACTGACGCCATTCATTGCGATGCTCCTTTCTGTCAGGGTCGTTCATGTAGGCCGTGGAGATCAATTGTCTCAGCATGATGTGGTGGTCTTCTCTGGAGACAGCGCTCGCCTTCGTTTCCCTCAAAATGAACTGATTGAGGCGCAACTGCTTATGGGCTCTGATCTTCTGACGGTCGATGGCGAAGTTCGCCCTGCTAGGGCCGTAGCAACGCTCCTCCATCTTGACCTGTCGCGCCTTGTCCTCCTCGGAGAGAAGGAGGGGCCCCTCGGAAAGGGAAGGGGTGGCCTCCTCCTTGGACAATGTCACCGAGAATACGCTTTCGGGTCCCAGAGAGGCAAAGGAAACATTAGAGTCACTGTCGCAAGGAGAATTCTCGTAGGAATCACTCCTGTTGTCCAGAACTAACGTTGAACTCATCGTTGATGTTCAAATCTCTGATGACGCGGAATACCCGTAAAAAAAAAATATAAAGTCCTATTTATATTCTACTGGTGGGCCGCTCTTTAGGGGTGAAGGGAAAATAAAAAAGAAAAAAAGAAAAAAAAAAGAAAGAAACACAGTATAAATGTACCCATAAACGGTGAGGTGTAACGCATAAAAATACGAAATACAGAAAGAAAAAGAGAATTGATTCAGTTTAATCTTTGATAATTACGTATTAAATTTCCTTTATACAAAAAAAAAAAGTAGCCCAACTAAACCCCTCCCTTCCAAACAAAAAAAGAAAGAAAGGTAGTCGCCGATATAACTCCCCTTCTCCCACTACAAAGGGCTTGTACTGGGCGATTACTTCGATCTCTTGGTGTTGCGGAGGAGGTTATCCACTTCCGTACGCTTCAGTGTGTAGAGAGCATAAGGGAAGAAGGCGGGCACCAACCCTAGAAAAATGTAAGAGATGGTTTCCTTGATGTATCTCGCGTGAAGTCGGTCGTACCGCTCGCGGGTCAACACGGAAACCACCCCACGAAAACTTTCATCGTCCACACCCTCCCCAAAGTAGTAGGCCTCTCCTTCCCGAATGAAGTTGCTCATAGCGACGTACTGGGTGGTATTGTCGCCCTGTTCAGTGTTGTAGGTGACGCGCGCCACACCGACTTGATAGTTTCCCAATACTTTTGGTGTCACAGTGTATTGGAGGACTAGGGGCTTCCCAAAAGGGAGCACGTCCGCCTTGGTGGTCTTCACGGTGCCGTCCTCTAGCTGGTCGACCACCTCCACATCGTAGGCAGGACTTTGACCTTGGTTGGTGACTTCCACAATCACCTCAAAGGACTTTCCTAAGACAATATCGTCGGAAGTAGTTTTCTTGGAGACGATTAGAAAAGGCTCGGGGGTGGCGTCCACACTGTGCTGGGCAAAGGAGGACGTCGCACACAACACCACGACGAATAGGACAGCGATTATCTTGTTCATTATATGGATGAAGATTCTGATACACGGCAGAGAATAAAGAAAAGGGAGAAATGAGGCGATATTGGGGGTGGCAGCAATAAGTAAAGAAAACCAGAAGACGTCCAAAAAAAAAAAAAAAGCAGAAAAACAGGTAGTAGTAAAATATAAAATAGTTGGATCCAAATTAAACAGTAGTCACCAGGGTAACTTGATAAGCAGGCATAATATTTTAGTTATTCATCGGGCTAAAATTTTAGCAACTCTAACTTTTCAATGGTTAAGTCGGCTAAATTGACGCTGTGTTCAAACAGCTTACGACAAACTTCCTCTGAACCATGGAGTTTGCACAAGTGCCGGAATGCGTCGAAGGAGGCGGGGGTGACTTGCCCAATATCGACCAAGTGCCCCATACACCGCTCTACATAGTCCCAGTCTTTATGCTCTACGGCGTAGGACAGTAGAGGGGCCACGACGTCGACGTCACCGAGCACTCTGGCCTGCTCCAGGTGTTCGGATAGCCGTTGTAGACTGCATCCCTCCCGCAGAATGTAGGCGAGAGCCGTCTCATAGGGAATGGAACTCTTAGGACAGGCAGAGATAATCTGAAGGACTTTATCCCAACTAAACGTAGAGATGAGTGGCCACAGTGTGGTGAGGTCAGACTTGGTCAGACGCATGTGCTGCAACAGATCCACAGCGATATCCCACCGCTGTTCAGAGAGTGCCACGTGAACCAAATTGCTACGTGTAACTGTGGCAAAAGGTACATTGTTTACCAGACGTTCTTCCCAATTCTCGCCAGCGTTTTTCAACAGTATCGCACACGCCTCCGCGACCGCAATTTGCTGAGTAGGAGTAGATACACGAGTTCCATTCAAGGCATCACTGATCACTTTACCGTCACCCTGATTGAGTGAGTCCCAGAATAGACTCCACTCCACCTCCTCCGGCGCCTTCCGCTGCAGCATCGAAGAAAGACGAACTTTTTCATTAAACCTCTCTTTAACATCATTAATACTGATACCGGTGCAGTGCATGATGGTCTTGAGCAGGTCGTAGGTATCGGCGGGTGGGGCGTGATAGGGGTGACGTTGATAACAGCGAAGCGCCTTGAGCCAGTCCCCTACCTCCTTCGCCGTGTGGAATTGGGCGGGTAGCGGTGCCGCCTTCCATATTTTATCGGACTTTTGCTTCATTTTGAAGGACTGTAATAACGAAACAAACAGAAAGAATACAAAAAAAAAGGGGGTGGATAAAAAGGGTTTGTGAGTCAAAAAGGTGGATGGAAGAGTGATCACAAGAGTAATGGAGGAGAAATGTATACACACAGGTGGGGGGAGTAGAGTTGTTCAAGATCAAATATACATCAGTGAGTGAAGTCTACAACCCTTTCAGGTTTATTTGTTTGTTTTCGACTGTTGTTTTATGTTTTACAATATAACGGGGACGAGGGACATCTGCGGTGGCGTAGTAAATAGGATATTCATATAATATGAAGAAAAAAAATGTTAGGAGGTTTGGATGTACTGTCGTTCACTCGGACTCAGTGTTCCCACTGGTGCATAGGATCCTAACTTAGACATGTGCTGCTGAATTAACTGTTCGCGAGCGCGACGGATGTATTCCTGCAATTTTTCTTCTCGGGCCCTTTCTTGGTCCTCCAGCAGCTTCGCCATCCGCTCCTCTTCCTCCTTTTGTTTTTTGCGTTCATCCAGTCTTCTCTGTACCTCGATTTGGTGGTCTTTACGCAATTGTATCTGTTTTTGCTTCGTGAGTTGCTCCATTTTAGCCTCCTCGGCAAGTTGCTCCAACAGCTGTTGACGAAAACGCATTTCCTCTGCTTGTTCCTGTTCTTTTTGAACTTTTTTCTGCTCTATAAGAGCCAAATTCTCGCGCTTGGTGGCAGCCGCCATTCTGGCCTTGCTTTCCTTCTCTGCCTTTTCCAGTGCCATCTCCTTCGCCAATCGCTCCTCTTCATAATACTCCTGTAACAACGCCTCCAGCTCCTCCTTCTTCCGCTTCTCTTCCGCGATACGGCGACTTTGTTCTTCTAGAATCTTTGTCTTCGCCGCATCCCGCTCGCGAGCCATTTTATTATCCATTTCCCTCCTCCTCGCTTGTTCTGCCATGTATGCCATAATAGCTGCCTCCTCCTTCTTCTCGCGCTCCTGCTCTGCCTTTTTCAATGCCTGGCGAATACGCAAGAACTCGTCCTGCTCCTCCAGCATTTGTCTCTGTTTCTCCTTTTTGGCTAGCGCGTCCATGAAGTCCTTTTCTTGAACCCGAGCCACCACAGCGTCCACTGCAATTCTTTCCTTTCTCCTCTCCTCCGCCTCCCTCAGAGCGGCTTCACGGTGCGCCTTGATAATCTCGAGTTGTGCCGCTTGGTGCGCCTTGAAGCGCTCCACCTCTTGAATATGGCGTTTGGCCTCCTCCAGTTCTCCAAGGCGTTCTTGTTCCGCCAAGTACTGAAGGTATTCCCGCTGCTCCTGGGCCTCCCTCTCTTTTGCCTCGGATTTATCAATCACCTGCTCCGCGCGCTCCTTTTTCAAATAAGCGTTTCTAATCTGCATTTCTAACTCCTGCACCTCTGGTCGAGAGCGGGCGAGCTGTAGCATCTTTTCGTCGTACAGGTCTCTTCTTTGCTCCTCTGCCAGTTCCTTCGCCAATGCCTCTTCGGCTGCAGCGGTGCGTATTTTCTGCTCTCGGCGCTTGTAAAATTCTTCCTCTTCTTGTTGTCGAGCCATCTCCGCCTGAATGGCCTTGTAATTATTCACTCGACGGAGCCTTTCCGCTCTTGCGTCGTCAGAGTTCATCGATATCAACTAGCGTTAAAACTGTTAGGAGACACACACCAATAAAAAACAACAAAAAGAGAGAGAAAGAGAAACGAAAGACGAGTAGTCCTGTATAAACTAAAAGAAGGAGAAAAAAAATACAAAGTCCACAAAACAAGCCAGTAAATAGCACCAAGACGTTCGTAAATCTTTTTTTGTTTTTGTAGATAACGCAACACAATAATACCAAAAAGCGGCAGGCTGTCCATCAGTGGTACATGGTTTGTCGGTACTCTGTCTGAAGGTCAGGAATAATCTCCCTCTCGGTAGGCGGAGCTTGGACCTCATTCCTTTCGAATCGTTCGTCAAAGGCCTCCAGAGGAATTTCCGTTGGGAACCGATTTTTCTCCACGGCTTCCACAAACTCGATCCCTACCTGTCGACCATACTCCGAGACACACTCACTTTTTTGGGAATAGAGAACGATAAGGGGCAAGTCACGGGTGGAGTAGTAACGATAGTGTAGCGCCGCAATAGCGGCATCGGCATCATCGACGGCACCATAGGTGACCTCTGCAAAACGGGAGTTATCGCTGCCTAAAATATCGACTCGCTTGACCTCACCATAAGCCGAAAAAAGTCTCTCCAGGTACTGAGCATTGGCAACCCGCGACAAGTTGGACACGAATAAAATTGCCTCTGACGGCATAAGTAAGTTTTTTAAAAAAAAATAACTTTTTATTTTTAATCAAGGCTACTAAAAGGTAATAATAATAAAAAAAGGGTGTATGACATTCAATAAGCAGCTGAGTATAATAAAACAGAAAACAGTTGGCAACCTTTTTATCCCTATTAATGTTATTGTTCCACCCCATTTTCAAGTGAACTAGTCCTTTTATTTTGTTTAGAAAATAAATAAAGAAGAGACTACTGAGAATTTATTTTTTGAAACGGTTTTTTTCTTTTTTTCTCTTTTTTGTTTTTTTTGAATTTTCATTATGGTTACCGTTGTGGTGGTTCTTCACTGTTGTGGTTTGCGGTTCAGCTTCATGTGGGCGCTGAGAAGGTGTCCTGCGGCCAAGCCTGCCATCAGAGAGAGTTCACCACACAAGACTGCCCCAGCGACGACACGAGCGACCTGTCTCGCATTCGCCCCAGGCTCCTCCTGATTAGCGCCTCCGCACTGGATAGCGTCCAACAGGGCTCTCTGTGTGGTGAGACCCGTACCACCCCCCACTGCCCCCACCTCAATACTAGGCATCGTAATACTGATCAGTAAATCCTCCCCGACCTTATCCATCGTGGTAATGCACGTCGATGACTCCACCACCTGAGCGGGGTCCTGTCCGAGAGCGATATACACCGCCGCCACCACATTCGCTGCGTGGGCATTAAAACCACCCACGGAGCCCGCCATGGCGGAGCCAATCAGGTTCTTATCCACATTCAAAGACACAATATCGTCCACAGTACACTTTAATTTGCTCTGAACAACGTCCTGCTTAATCACCGCTTCAGCGATCACCGATTTACCGCGACCCTCAATCCAGTTAATCGCAGAGGGCTTTTTATCCGTGCAGTAGTTACCAGAGAGGGCGAGGACACGAATGGAAGGAAATCTCGCCTTGAGGGTTTCCAAAGCCTTGTCACACCCTTTGGTAATCATATTCATGCCCATCGCATCGCCAGTAAAGGCCGTAAAACGGATGAACACCTTTCGGCCCGCGACAGCAGTCTTGATGCTGATTAGCTTTCCGAAGCGTGTGGTGGACTCAAAAGCGACTTTGAGCTCCTCGAACTGTTCGGTGCAGTACTTGGTGAGGGCGGCCGCCTCCTCTAAGCTGTCTACCTCCACTACTGGCGCGCGAGTCATGCCTTCTTTTAGAACACTCGTCACACAACCACCGCTGGCGTTAATGGCCGACGCGCCTCTGTGCGTGCTAGCGATGAGAGCGCCTTCTGTAGTCGCCATAGGCAGAGCCACAGACTTGCCATCCAAAAGGAGGGGACCCGCCATACCAAGGGGGATCGGTACGTAACCGATGATGTTTTCGCAGCTCTGCCCCACCACCTTCTCCCATTGATAGTTCTTGTAGGGAACACTGTCGATCGGATGTGTCTCCTTGACGGAGGGGCACCAATCCTTCTTCACAATATCCCTTCGTATCTCAATGGCACGGTCATAGTCAGGCGCCAACGCCTGTTCAAGACCGTAAAAGGCGAGTTTTTTCTCCTCAATCGCTTTTATAATTTCGCTGTTGGAAAGAGACGCCCACTTTCCCTTTTGAAGAAGCTGACTCATTCTCATTCTAAAGTTAGATGTAAAATGATATAGATCGTGAAGTTAACAATTTGTATTGATGTAAATTATATCGACTACTTTTTTTTTTTTTTTTTTG
>JADNSB010000051.1:0-134536 GCA_019695575.1 Angomonas ambiguus | reverse complement strand
TGGTCACTCACCACCACAACCCGACCAAAGACGCCACTGCCACCGTTGAAGGCACGCAATTCGCGGTCCGCATACTCCTCCTCCTCGTCGTCGTTGTAGCCTTGTTGGTAGACAACGTGCATCTCGTTGGAACTCCTGCAGCAACAGAGGATTAGAATAAGGAGCAGCAGAAGCAAGAGAAACGCGGCACACCCCACCGCAATACCAACGATGGCCCCAGTGGAGAGTCCCTTGTCCTTGTTAGGCGTTTCCACATCGCCTGTGCTGTTGGTGGGTTTGACACACTTCTTGTCTGCCGTCAAAACATAGTTTCCAGTACAATTCTTGCACTTTGTTGCCGAATTATCTTCGCAGAGGGCACAGTTATCCGGCACGCACCTTGTCGGAACACAATTACCCTTGTCGTCGAATTCGTAGAAGGGCTTGCACTTGCTACATACACCCCAGTTACCCCAATTGCACTCCTCGCACGTCTCTGGATCGGTGGTGCACTTTGGTGTTTCAAAGGTGTATCCTTGCGGGAACAAAAGTGGGTCGTACACATCTGTACAGTACGGTTCGAATTTATCTTTCTTGCATTTGCACCTAGATCGCTTCCAGCGCTTCAACGGGATGCCATTCGCCGCGTACTCCTCCGCCGTCTTGTCATCTGGCATTAACTCAGGATAGACACTGTCATAGCTTGCGTTCCTGGTGCAGTACGCTGCAGAATAACCACCAACAGGCGCGATATCATAAGAGGGAGAATTTGTGTTTTTATCCAGCACCACCCCAAAGTCGTCAATTACCCTTGTGTATTCCGTGGCTCTTTTGGCCTCTGTGAGGTCATCCAAATAATTGACGCCATCAAATGTTATATTGCCCAAGTAGACGTCACAATAATCTCCAGTCTGCCAAAAAAGTCCCTTCGGATCAAAGCCAGGCGCCTTCGCATTGATGTGTTGCAGTATCAATTGCGACTCTAATCGACACCAGGATTGGGTGTATTTCCCTGCCAACGCAAACAGTGGACCATTGGTAGTGATGGCAGACAAAATGATATTCCCGTCGTCACCGTACACCAGAAAGCCGTGGGTATGTCCTGTATTGAAGTTAAAGAAGGGTTGGTCCCCATTAGGACTGTTGTGGGTGCAATTCTGAAACCGGAAGAACCCTTTATGAGAGTTGGCAATGGTGCCCCTTCCTCCATCAAAGAAGGCCCCCGTGCAATCCTTGCAAGTGGCGTAGTCGACCGCCAACAAACCATTGTGCATGTCAATACAGTAATTCTCAGAACAGCTGCCGATCATGGATATAATACTTTTCGCGCCGGTAACATGAGTACGCAACAGGTAAAATCCACATTTGTTTTGAAAGAAGATACGATAACCCCCACCCACTAAAGTGATTACACTACCACCGGTGCCGGAGGTCCATACCGCGGTGGTGTCCACCACGTAAATCACCACCCCGTCCTTAGGGGCGAGTTCTTCAAAGTTGAATAGTGTGGTGGTTCCCTTCATCTCTGCAGTCGTATACAAAAATGACAAATTGGAATTGAATGGGAAATGATAGGTGGCATAGATGGTAGAGTCAAAAACGAGGGCATTCGTTACAGTGAAGTTCAACTGTTGCAGGGGTTTTCTACTTTCGTCGTCCACGCCAAGGAGTTTAAGACCCTTTTTAGTGATGTTAGGGGAGTACAAATTGCACACAATGGGATTGCTTAGGCCTTTCATGTCCGCGACATCAAAGAGGGCACCATTGTACTCCAGACCCGCCTTTGAATAGGACTGCTTCAGCGAAACCTTTCCAGTAACAATGTTGGTCTCCTCCTCCGCCGCGTGAGCCAGAAACCTAGAAGAGCAAACCAGGCAAAGGAGCAGCGTGGCAGTGAACCAGAGCGTCTTGAGGAACGGATTCATAGGGTATATAATGAATATTTCCGTCAGAATTGTGATATTGAGAGTTGAAAAAAAAAAATTGAAGGGATAAAAAGAACAGAACCAAATAACTAGTATAATAGAAAAAGAGAGAGGAGACGGAAAGTTTAACTTTGAAGGGATAAGAGAGTAGAAGAAAGTAGTACATACAAATATCATGACATTTATTCAGTAGTCCACCCGCGACTACATTCCTTACGGTTGTAATATGTCTTACTATTACCTGTCGCTCAATATCTATACCATCTAGAATCGCTTCTGAAACGCAGGAAAAGGCGTACCCCTTGGAACTTTTGCGTTCTACAAGGGACTGGGGGTGGGGGTTAAAAAGGGGAAAGAAAAAAAAAAAGGTTTCCGGACATGTCATGAAGGGCAGAGCCGCATCCCTCGACTTCCATTTGTATTTGCCTCTTTTTCGCTCCTTGCGTTCTCATCGCAAGGATTCAATGGTGGGAAGAAAATTGATGTTACGAGTACCACTCCCTCTCCCCCAGTCCCTTTTGAGACCCAGTAAATTGACAGAAAGAAAGAAAAGGAAAGAACTCCAGGAAAGCAGAAATACTGGAAAGAAAATATCAGAAAAAACAAATACATGTTTTAATGTTTTGACAACACAGGTTTTCTTTTTTTCAGAGTCAGCGATCCATTATTTTTTTCATCACTTTGCGTTAAAAACAGAGAAATCGATCTCTTTAATCGATCTAGCATGCGAGTAAAACTGAAGCACGCCCGTCGCATTACCATCCTTGGCGTAATTCTGGAGTACCTTTTTTTCCGCCTCAAAGGCAAGTCTTTCCTCTCTTACCTCGGAAGCTCCCGTTTCGGGACACGTGTAAAGAAAACGATGGTCCGTGGTCGCCCGACACACACCCGAAAACTTATCTTCCGACCAATTCGCGTACTTGGAGTGTCCTGCCTCCACGCTGTCCATAAATTTTCGATGGTACTCCTTATAATCGACGCCACAGGTGCGCTGCAGCAAGCCTACAAAGTCGGAGATGGGTAACTCCAAATGACGGCGCTCGAACGACTCGGAGCGTGCGGACAGCCGTTGGAGGCACTCCTTCACATAGACGAGGGGGAAAAACCGCTCATAAGTAAAGTGGACTCCACGAAGAAAAAGCATGTATTGATGAGGCATCAGTACCGGAAGCATAAATTGGAGGTGGATTTGGTTTTGGGAGGGTGGAAAGTTAAACCCCGACAGTATTTCGGAGCAGGGGAAAGAATCTTGTGAAAGTACTAATTTACGCCACTCCGCATCGAGCAAAAAGTTCTCCTTGGCCACCGCCGTGCAACTCGACTCTAGGCGGTCGCACAGTTGCAAGCCCAGTTCTGGAAATAGGGTCAAATACCTCCAGTCGGGGATGAAACGGTCGGTTGGGATAGCACAAAAGTGCAACGGGGATAGTGCCAAGGGATCATCGAAAACAATCACCTCCTTGGTTTCCGCACGAATGGATATGGTGAGGTCAAAAGTGTCTGTTTTTTGGATGCCCAGAATAAAGGCAGAGAAGAGATTGGGGGTGCTACTCAACGGCACGTTACTCAAATCCTCCCGGCACTGGTTGCACGTGCCCAGGGTGTATCCGTTAGGTTTGTGACACCGCGGACACCGCTTCACTGTATTGAGAAGCATCGAGTGACACTGGTCCGGAAGGTCAGATGACTCCATGTAGTCAGAGATACTACCAGCGAAAAGAGCCGTAGGCTTTCCGCAGCGGGGGTGGCGCACGCACTTGTAACACCCTTCTTTTATTCCCGCGAGGAAGTAGTCGACCCCAGCACCTTTCATTGAATTAGGGAGGGAGGAGGACAGGCGTTTGTTTCTTTTTTGAGGGACGATGGAAATGAACTACAGTGGAAAAAAAAAGAGAGAGAGAAATTGGGCTGTCGGGGGGAGAGTGGTTAGTAGATTCCGACGGATCGTGGGCACCCAAAAAAAAAATTCCCAAGTAGGTGCGAAAGAGAGCAGCTCCGATCGAACTATATAATGAATCAGCACGCAAAATGAATTAAAACCGGTTTAATGGAAATAAAAAGAATGAAAAAAGGAAAAGGAAATCAGTTACTGTTGATGGTCAAAGTTGGCGAATTTATAGATTAATAATAATTAAAAAAGAAAAAGAGAATCGTCTGTTGATGGCCTTACAGCTTACAACCACTTACCAACCAAGGCCATAAGAAGCATGCCGATCCAGAGAGAGACATAAAGTATCACCTTCCGTTTAAGCTTCCCCTCTCCGGTGGTTCCGTAGGTCCTCATATCCTGTGTAAAATCATTCAAAAGGAGGTTAAAAGCTAGGTAGAGCAAGATTCCCCCGCAGAAAGAATTCAAAATCGCCAAGGTGGTAACAAAGGTACCGCCCGAAATAGCATCCTTGGAGACGGAGACGCTCACCGTGGAAACCACCATCCCAAACGGGGCACTGATGGAGAAGAGGACTGCCAAACCACGCTCCAGTGAATCCCCGAATTTTGCATCCACCAAACGCGAACCAAGCGCCATCCCTTCGAATAGTTGATGAAAAAATAGCGCCACCATCAGAGGTTTTAGCTCCTTATCCGTAGTGAGACCGACAGCAACGCCCACAAACACGCTATGAAACGTAACGCCAAACTCCATACATATCGCCGAGATGACCAGACGGACACGACCCATATCCGAAGGGGGCCGAACCGACAGATGCTGATGTCCATGACTTCCTTCACTGTGTGGGTGAAAAGGCAGCGCATCGTCCACCCCACCAGAGGGTTCTGATGGCTTCACATTGACGGCATCTGGGGGGCTTTCCCCTTCGTCATCCCCTTCATTGTGGATCGCTACCGAGTCACTGGCATTCGCCTGCATCCATCGTTCTGATATCTCCGCCAGTTCTCCGTCGAGGGCTTGCATGAACAAGACAGCCAAGAGGGCAAAGAGAAACTCGTAGGCATCATAGTTCTTGAACGCAGGCAGTACACAATACTCATGGAACTGCTCACCCGCTTCAAAGATTAAATGAATGCAAGAGACAGAAAGTAGGACCCCCGTCGCCGCGGTTTTCCCCACCGCAAAAACAAATGGATTGTCTCGGAGACATTTTACATACTTGGTGATTAAGGGGAGGGTGCACCCTGCGAGCGAGGCGAAAAGAACGAGAAAGATGGCACCAATATGAATTCCAAAGGTATAAGAGCCGGCGAGCCCGTCGCAGAGGGATGTTTTGCCTTCGTCCACGTCCATGAGAGTTGTTTAACGCGAGAGGTACAGAGGAAAAGGAAGGGTAAACTGAAATAAAGCTACAAGTCTAATTATCTTCAGGGGGGATGTAAAGATGTAACGAAAAACAAGGGGAAATACAAAAAAAAAAGAGAGAAGAGAACAGAAGAAAGTAGTTAACAGTACTGTCAACGTATATGACACTTCTAAAAATGTAAAAAAAAAGGCAGAAAAGTAGAAAACCGAAATTCTAATTTAGAAAAAAGAATCTGCAGAAGGGATTGTTGCTGCATCACTCGACGAGACTCACTTCAGAGTTTGGGCCAACAATGCAGCAAAAGGCGAATCGTCTGTCATCTGGTAAACGAATAATGTCAATATACACTTGCTCACTTTCTTTCCAATATACGGTGTGGTTTGTGGAATCCAGCACTACTTCGACCACTTTAGCGCTACACGGGTGCCCCGAATTACGAACATAGGCGTTTCGATTGCTAAAGACGGAGGTGATTCGCCCGTCAAACCAATACAGGGCACACCCACTAGCCATATCAGGCTCCTCCAACGCATCCTCCCCCGTTACACCGACTGCCAGTCGACTGTCTTGGTGGACCGCAAACTTGATCGAGTGAATTCCACGGTCAAAGTAGTCGCTGGCAAGAATGCGGATCTTTTCGGTTGAAAATAGACGGGTCCCGGACGGCAGCCGAAACTCATACTCCACCTGCTTTCCGAACCGCTCCCGCCACGATTTGTCTAGACCGTAGTAGTACGCCTCCCCCTCACACACCGACTTCCATTCATCCGGGATAGCGTGTTGATATCCACGTAATAAATTTAAAAGGTACCTAAAGCACGTGGGGTCCCTACCGGGAATTTCTATAGGCTGATTGCTCTTTGAGGTCGAAAAGTGTTTATCGCAAAGCAGAAACAGTAAAGACTGAGGATCCTTCTCGATCACGTTTCTAGCCACTGCAAACGTTTCTGAGCCAACAACAAAGGAAACTACCGGAGGGACGTTTGGGTTCAGGGAAACTAGGCGGGAACGCGACAGCTCGATAAGATGAAGTAGAGAGCTGACAGGGTGGCCCTCGGACCCAGTCACTTGACTATGTTCCACTAGCGCCGCCGCATTGGAAGGGCTTGTCATTCCTGTTTGAAAAGGGACTACAGAAGTAAAAAACAAAAAAAAAGAAAAAAAAACATCGACAGAAAACAGTTGGTGAATTGCTAGTTACCCCCCAAACACGAATGGACAGAAAGGAAAAAAAAAAAAAAGTGAGCCAGCGTCACGTTAGTACACACGGCGAAATATATGGCTTCAACGGCGGGCCAGCGGGTCCACCGCAGTGGTGGACTCTGTCCACTCCTCCTTTCGCGGCTCGTTATGAAACTGAAAATCAGCCTCCTCTTCGGCGTGAACCGAGTCCTGCTTCACAGACTCAAGGTCACCCCCTCTGCGTGGCTGTTTCGGCAACATGGCGATCGATAATTGTATAAAGGTGTAGGCGAAACACAGCACCATCACCAGTTTTAAATAAGTTTGGGTTTGTCCCTTCACGTAACCCTCGTCCGTAGAGCCGGGTTGTTCGTAAACGTACATGCGCATTTTAGGGTCCCAACCATGACCAGGGGAGGCCGTCCCGTCCCCTCCTTTCTCCGGGTTAGGCTTCCATTTATCATTCATCAAACACTCGTACGCCTCATTCACCGCTTGAAACCTCTCGTTGCTCCCTTCTGGACCGCTATCAGGGTGAAACCGCAAAGCTAGACGACGATAAGCCTTTTTGATCTCTTCTTTGGACGCGTTCGGAGTAACTCCTAATATTTTGTATGGGTCAAAAGGTCCCTGTCCAGCGGCTACGAGACGTGCAATAGACCTCCTCAGCATTGAAAATGCGAAGTGGGTTTACTATGAAGAGTGGTAAAGTATCAATGGAAATAGGTTACCCTAAACTTTGAAACAAAGTGAGCTTGGGTAAAAGGATAGTGTGAGTTGGAGAAGGGGGAAATCGTACAAAAAAAAAACATAAATATATAAATATATAAATACAGAAATGCAACCCACCGTAACTTCAAAAATTAAAAAAAAACGGCTTTAGTGAGCTAGAGTAGCAGGAAGAGGAATGAAAAAGGAGATCCCCGAAATAAGCGTTTCTATCAGATTCGTACCCTGTCGAGATGCATAACGGAGAATGACCTCAAAGTCGCACGAATGAACCGTCCAGAGAAAAGAGTTCACCTCTTCGTGAAACTGTTGACTCACCAACGGACGGTGGAGAGAACACTCCCCAGTAGGGGCCACATTAAGCGAGGGAAACAAGTCGGACACCTCTTTCCCTGAAAAGGGGTGTCCTGCGAGAGAGAAACACATTTCTGGTACACGCAGCATTTCGTTGTATACGACACAGTACTTGATCACTAGTGGATTCGGCTCCTCCTGTGATGGCTCCATCAGTGTCATTCCCTCTAGCCACTGGATATCCTTCTGTAAAGGGTCCACTTTCTCTCTTAAACACCACTCTGTGATGTTGGAGAAGGTAGCGGCTTGCGTATTAAACTCGCTGCGACTTAGTAACTGCATACTGCTGGACAATAATGGTAAGAAACGCAGAGAGCATTATTAAACTAGAGGAAAAAAAAAAAGAGGAAATCAGAAAAAAATAAACTGTTATGCCAAAATTATATCAGCAGAAATGCAAAGATATACACCGGAAACTCACAAGCGGGGAAAAAAAAAAGAAACGAGGTATACCACATTCACTGAAAATGGGAAAATAATTTACTTCTATAGAATAGGTAGTGACTAAGTAACATACAATGAAAGGATACAATGGTGATATAATCGAAAAGAAAAAGAAAAATAATAGAAACCAAAAATGAAATAATAATAATAATAATAAAAGAACGATGCTATGAAAAAGCCATATCTTTACTTTATTTTCCTTTACTTTTTAGCAGCAACCTGAATTGGCTTTTTCCTTTTTAGAGCCTGAACTACTTTTACTCTTTTTATCGTCGGCCTGATTGGATTTCTCATCCGTCTTCTTCTCCTTGGCAGACGACTTCTTCTCTGGCTGCTTCGGTTGCTCCTCCTCCGGTTCTTTTGCGGCTTCCTCCGCGGGTGCACCTTTGGCACTCTCCACGTCCCTCTTCACCTCAGATGGCTCCGGCTTCTCCGCCTTCTCTGAGGCTTCAGATTTCGGGGCCTCCTCCGGATTCACTACCTCCCGAGAGACGGCGGGGTCCTCTTCCGGATTCGCTACCTCCTGAGCGTCGGCGGGGGTATCCTCCTTCTTCTGACTATTTTGGACCTCTGAGGCACGCTCCAATTCCTTCACCTTCTCCTGCTCCTCTGCCAAGGCCTTTTCTGCGGCTATACGGGACTCCTCCTCCTTTCTCTGCGTCTCCAACAACTCGTCGTTTTTCTGCTTCAGCGCTTCGTTTTCTTTTTTCAATTCCTCCAGAGCGGCAGCATTCTTTTCCTCTAGTAGTTTTACAGACGCTTCCACTTCATTCTTCAACTCCTTCTCTCTCTGTTGGCTCTTCTGCAGCTGCTCTTCTAAGTTTCGGATCCGCTCTTGCAATTGCTGAACCTGTGTCGCGGTCGGGGACTCCTTCACCTGCAAAACAGGTCGACGAACCCCTCCCTCCCCTGGCGCCGCCTTTCGTACCGCGCGAGGGGTTCTGGGTGTGGTCGCCGCCTCCTTGGGGGTGAACACGTTCTGCTGTTCTTTGAGGCGTGAACAGTAGTTTTGAAGAGCCTCAATTTCACGTTCATAGCCCTGCTGCATCGCTTCCTTCTCCGCACGCTCCTCCGTCAGTTGTCGGCGAAGTGCCTCTAATTCGCGCCTCAGTCGCTCCAACTCGTCATTCTGAGCCTTGTTCACCGCCGCCTCCGCGGCCAAGCTTTCAAACTGAGCTCGAGCCTTTTGCTCCTCCCGCAAATTGTCCTGGGACTTTTGGAGTGCAGCCTTGAGTCGCTGCAGCTGCTCCTCATCTGCCTTTTTGGACTTTTCAAGTGCTGTGATTTGGTTCTGCAGCGCGTCCAAGCCCTGTTGCTGTTGCTGTTGCTGTTGCTGTGCATGCTCGGCATCTTTCGCCTTTAGCTCTTTGGCATGTGCCTTCTTCTCCTTTTCCAAGGCATCCCGAAGCGCCTTGGCCTCTTGCTCCGCCTTCTCGCGTGCCTCTCTTTCCTTTTGGCATTCTTCTCTAGCCGCTTTGGCCTCACTGTCCGCCGTCGAGCCCTTTTCAGCCGCCTTGTTAGCCTTGGCGTTGGCTTTTTTCAGTTGTTCTTTTATCTCCTCCAGCTCCGCCTGGTTTTCGCGTAGCTGACGCTCTAACTCCTCCCGTTGACTCTTTTCCTGATCTCGGGCAGCTCTTTCCCTCGCTAACTCAGCAGCGGCTGCAGAATTATCGGACAAGGCACGGCTCGCGGCCGCCTCCCGCTCCGCCGCTTGACTTCGGTCCGCCTCCTGTTGGGCGGCGAGTCGTTCAATTTCATTTTGGAGCTCCTGTATTTTCTTCTCGTTTTCTTGCTCCGCCGTTTTTGCCTCCTCCTTGCCTTGACGTTCTTCCTGTATATCCTGCTTTAATTTCTCCATTTGCTGCGTCAGGTCATCTATTTGGCGTTCCAGTTCTTCCTGCTTTTTGCGTGCGTCCTCTATAGCAGAAGCCTTTTCGTTAGCCTCTCTTTCCTTTTCAGCGTCAGCGTCCTTCTGAACGGCTTGTGCAGCGAGAGCCTGTTTCTTCGCCTCCTCCAGTTCACGTTTCAGAGCCTCGTTTTCATCCAGAAGCTTCATTTCCTTTTCACGTAGCGCCTCAGCCTGTTTCTTGGCCTCCTCCGCTTCCTGCCTCGCCTTCTCTTTTTCCAAAGCGTCTTGCTCCGCCTGCTTCTTCAAAGCTTCCACCCCGGCTTGACTTTGGCGTCGCTCAATTTCGACGTCCTCCTCCTTCTTTCTCAACTCGGCAAGACTCTGACGGCGGCGGACCGCATCCTCAGTGGCTCTTCGAGAGGCCAAGTCAGCAGAGGATTTTTCCCGTTCCGCCTCCGCTGCTTCGCGTTGTAACAGTTCGGCAATTTCTTGCTCAGACATGTGTTTGAGGCGCTCCGACCGCTCATAGGCTCGGAATTCAATCCACGCGTCGTGTTCCTCACGGAGGATTTTAGAACGTTCAGCGCGTTCCCTCTCCTCCTGCATGTACCGAATTACTCTTTGCTTTCGGAGGAACTCGTCCAGCGTCTGAATCTCATCCCGGACACTAGAGCGTCTACTGATGCGGCTGCTGTACCGCGAGCTCCCCAAGCTGCCTCGCCTGCCGCTCAAAATTTCAGACCTAGATTGCTCCGGCGTGGGCGTTGCATTGGAGTTTTCTGCGGACATGATAATCAAATAATTATATTTTTGAGAAAAAAAAAAAAGAAGTATACTATCCGTGAATATAAAATTTTAAAGATGGCTGATTAAAAGGATTACAAAAAAAAAAACGATGATTATACTGAACGTATAAATTGTTTTGAAACCGAAAAAAAAATGAGGTAACTCTAACTTCAAAGGATAGAGGAGATAGAGGGAGGGGGGAAAGTGAGGAACAGAAGAAAATGGAACAACGAACTCAAAATATGACGAACTAAACACTGGTATTAAAAAAAAAAAAAATAGGCACCACTATAATTAATTATTTTTTTTACTATTCTCTTCGGAGAACTTAGAGATTGGGATCTGCTTCTCGTCGAGTTTCTCTTTCAGTTTCTTTACCTTTTCAACGTACTCATCACGCGACTGAATCACACGTCGCTTCACTTCGGTTCGAAGACCTCCCATTTTTCGAACATCTCCCCCGTGAATACGTCGCATGTGTGGCTTCTCGACCACCGCCTCAAACGCCTTTACAATTACGTGGGAGAAAATCGCCAGTGCGAGAACGGTGTAACTCCCTGAGATTAGCGCCAAGCCATAATAGGCCGACATCCCCAAAGAAGTGTCCGGGTTGTTAATATAGCGATACACACCGCTGTAAGTTAAGGAAGGCTTTACGTCTTTGATGAAAAAGTCGCCATAAAAATACCCGTAGTCCCCCAAAGTGTCATACACACTGAAGCTTACATACATATTAATGCAGAAGAGAAGTAAGCCCACTACAATGAGAAAAAGTCGGGGTTGGGTCCCCTCAAATAAAGGAACGGACCACTGAAACAGTTTCACGGAGCAGAGTAAGAAGGAGTAATTGGTGATGGTGACGCTAGAGTTGTACATTCGCTTCCAGTTGTTGAAAGCCCTCTTTGGGGAGTCGTAGTGTTTGGAGAACCACTGTTCCTTGGACTCCATTGTGAGAATGTAACCCAGAAAAAGGCTGTGAAACAACCTCCACGCTAGGTAGTGAACGACATAAATCCACGCGGGGACATTGAAAACGAGGGAAATGGTCATATAGGCGACAACGAGAAGAAGCAACCAATCGCTCGCTCGAAAAACGTTGAAGTGAAGAAACACCACCAGCTCGTTAGGCTCCAGGTAGGACTCCCCCTTCTCGGAATTTCCATACAGCACTTCATTTCGGTGCTGTTCATCATCACTAGGCACCACGACATTGTTATTATAGGTCTTTTCAATGTGGGGGTTTTCCACGAGCGCCAGAAAGGCTATTTGGCACAGGTGGCCGAAAACACTCATGTAAAACAACGGAAACGACTTGGCCATGATGGGAACACCATACATGAAGGCGTAGCCGACTGTGTACATGGGGTGAGGAAACATTTGAAAGATGCCGTCAAACGTCAAATTTTTGTCCAAGAGAAAGAAAAAGTCGCCCCAGTACCACGCAAAGTCTCCGATGACGCGGTGTGCGTCCGCTTTGCTCCACAGTGCAAACACAATGGAAAAGGCGCCCACCAGAAAACACGAAACATCCACCACGTTAAAGGACATGGGCTTCCAGCAGACTACGGAAAGTACAATGTAGGACACCAAGTCATTGGCCAGAATAACATTCTCGATCTGACGAAAAAGCATCCACGCGTTGAACTCGTCCGGAAACTTGTCGACTCGATACTCTGTATTATCTGCAAAAACGATGGACGACTCCAGAAAGGTGCGTAACATCGAGTTCTTCTGCAGCAGAGTTTGGTAAAACCGCAAGAATCGCTTTCCGTTGGACTGAATGTGCAACATGTAACCAATCCCAACGTTATAAGCCAATCTCCAAAACGCAAACTGAGCAAAGAAGAACCAAAGCGGCAGTGTGCCAGTATAATACAACACACCGGTCAAGTACACCAAGGCCCAGGATGCGATCCAGATTAGGGTGGATGGACTGCGCCATGACTTTGGTGTGATCAGTGCCTCCCAGACGGACATAGTATCGGGAACGACAAAACGAGTCCCATCCTCTAACAAGCCGTATGGCATTTCTGTGGTTGATTGTGGTTCGCTCGACATGATCAAAGAAAAAAAAAAAACTGGAAAAGAAAACTTCCCTAGTCTTTTAATTTTTTGTTTTTTAACACGAAAAGGGATTGAGAAAAGACAAAAAAAAAAAGTAGCAAGACAGTGCGTGCGTGTGTGTTAATATACGGGAGGAAGAAAAAAGAAAAAAAAAATATTTCGTGTAAGTTTAATACTGTAGTCTGTGTGCATCTTTCCATCCGCTCAGTCTCTACCGCCCCCCTGCATCACCGTAGTCGAGAAACGTTTTCGGAAGGCTCCTCCTCCAACATGGGTTTCACCGCCAAGAAGTGCTCTGCATCTACGATATCGCGTCTCAACAGATTGGAGCGTTTCGACAGCGAATCCTGCTCAATTTGTCGTAACAGAAAAGAAACATTCCCCCGGTGGTACTTTTTCCCGTACAACGCCCTGCACACTGTAGAGGCCTCTTCTATCATAACCCTTGCATTGTCTCCCCTCCACTCAAACGGGTCTACCGGCAGTAGACCGTCACCCAAGACGCTTATTTTATGGTGATAGGCGGAATCTAAAACAGCAGGTGTCGAAGCAGGAAGGGGCCATTTATACTCTTTTCCCGGAGATTGAATGATTTTTTGAAGAGTGTGGTCTAGTGCCTTGTGAGATTCACCGTCCTCCACGTCGGTTCCCTTGGAAACCATCCTCCAGGAACACACCCCGTTGTCAAGTACCCACCCGTGCAACGCCACCCCTTCACCCACCACAATAAACGTATCGCTGCCCTCACCAACCAGTCGGGATCTTTCCTCATCGCTTAGTTTACTGGTTCCTTCCTTTACCCGGAACACAACAGCCAACCGATCAGGGTCTTTGGCGAATAATAACTTGTCCAGTGCCGTACCAGCGGCAGTGGTGATAATCGCCTCTGCGTCAGAAATCAACCCATACTCTTTTCGAAGACACCAAGTATCTGACCCGTCTGTGTTTTCAAACGGCTCAAACGCGTTGGTGCCCCAGCTTAGCGAGCCCCCAAATTTCATAAATTCACTGCGAAGCAGACGAAGAAGGGCTCCCTCCGTACACTGATACGAAACCTCACCTACCGCACATCCTGGAAATGTGCTACTTTCCCGGAGGACCTCCAACGTGGGGGAAAGAAAGCGCCATCCTTTGGCTGGAAGCAACACCTTTCGTAACCTCGATTCGGTGCACCCGATATCCGTCAAGAGTTTGATGTGCTGCTCAGTGACAACGCAACGTCGTTTTCTATCCAACTCGTAGGAGGGGTGTGGTCTTCGCTCCATCATGGTTACATTAGACTCGCGCCACCGCATTCCTATTCCCATTGCGTAAGACCCCACAGAGCTCCCTATGAGAACTACATGACCCCACGGCTTGATGGCGTACATCAAGGACCTAAAGGAAAATTCTTTTTGGAAGGGAAAGAGAGGAAAAAAAAAAATGGTTTGATCAATGAAACAATATAATGTACAATTCACTCTGTTAGGTCTCAAAGAAGAACAAAATGGTCGGTTGAGAAGTATTGTGGTGCAGAATACAAATTTCATTTTATTTTTTTACCCTGCTTCCAATTCAGGCAACATGCTGTACAACAACGAGAACGTATTCTTTATCTACATCTGGTGCTACCATTACCTCGAATGATCCATAACTAAGGCGAAGAAATGTCAGTTCGTTGGTGGAGTCAATCATTCGAACCGTAGAGGAGGCAACGTCAATGAACCCTTTTAACGCGTCAACGTAGCGCCGAACATCTTTCGAATTCTGACCGAAACCGTCGTACTTCAACACCTTACCGGAAACCGGATCCGTCACGTAGTATCCTACAACGCCGCGATGGTTGGCGATTCGTTTCAACGTACCCTCAATGTTACTCTGGTATGCCTCCCGTTCGGCTTCCGAAGAAGAATAAGCGCTCATGAATCGAATAAGAAAAAAAAAAGTGAAAAGAGAGAGTGGAAGGGGTCTAATTCTATGTCTAACAACCTCTTAAAAAAAAAGGGGGAAAATATAGAAATACTACTACCCAAGTACAGGACCCAAAAAGTAGACCAAAAGAAAAAAAAAAGGAATAAGACAAGGCCATAGAGTCGAATTTACCTTCAATAAAGTTACAATTATGTACATTGGGTTATATAGTCCGTTTGGACACCACAGCGAAAGAAGGAAATGTCCGTTCACGGAGACGGTCCACCTCTTTCTTCAGGCGAAATAGCTCCTCCTGCTGGGCACGTGCCAATTCCTCTAGCTCGCTGACCTCGTATATCTCCTTGGCCCGTTTCGCGTAGTGCTCTGAACCGTCTGCGTGTGCGTCCACCATCGACTTCACCGTTCCTAGGTCTTCCACCGTACCTTTCAAGCTTTGGAACTGGGTACCGATGGCTCGGTTCTCGACGGAGCGCTCATTAATTTGTGACTTCAAGCGTTGGGCCGTGCGAACAAGGTCGTCGAGCTTTTTCTTCATAGTCTTGTTCACAAAGTCCTTGTGCTTTTCGATGTCCAAAATGGTCTTTTCCTCCGACACATCCGCATCCCCACTCAGCCACTCCTGCATCTGTCGGGTGACACGTAGCGTGTGAAGGTGGCGAAGCTCCATCTCTAGCGTGCCGACCGAATACCGAAGCTGCTCCGTCTCCCAGCGGGACTGCTTCATCATCTTCTCCCTCTTTGCAATCTTTTGCAGTAAAGACGTGGACTCTGAAAAGCTCTCCAAGATAAGGTCGTTATACCCCCGCACATCGTCGCTCCAACGAAGGGAGGACGATTGAAAACTGGAGTACGTGGTAGCCCTTTCGTCTTGGATTTGACCCTGATGAAGTCGACAAATAAAGCTGGTGTTCAACATGTCAAACAGGAACTTCTCCCGTGTATTTTGACGAGTATAGTTCGTTTCCTCCAAGCGTGATTCCAAGAGGGATACTTGAGTGTGGATGGTGTCAAATTCGGCACTTTGTGTCTTATGCTTTTCTTCCAACGCGCGAATCTCAGTAAGCATGGAGTGCAGTTCCTCGCAATGTAGGCAGAACATTTCCCAAATTTCGTTGGGCAGCTCGTCCACTGGAGTGTTGGGGTCGGGAAGGTCCGCCTTGCCGTCATCGTATTTATTTTTCCACCGGTTGATGCGACGGAACAGCTTTTCCCCGTACTGTGTGTCATTAAATGGTGGTTGCTCCCTAGCAGTCGGGAGATACTGGGCGTACTCCTCTTCTAACGCCTCCAAATCATTCAACGTGGAGTTAGCGGCTGAACGTTTACTTTCCAGTAACACCTTGACAAACGTCAACGACTTCTGAAGAGTCTCCTGCTCCTCGTTGTATTTGGAAAACTCTGAAAAAGTGAGTTGGTATCGCAGTAAGTGTTGTAGCACATTAATCCGTCGAATCTCCGCCTCCTCAATCCTTTCCGAAACCAAAAGGCGGTGCTCTCGCAACTCGTTGAGCAGACCGTCAATAGTTTGCGCAGAGTCCTGGATTTCCTTCTGAAGGTTCTCCAGCTCATGACGGAGAGCCTCTCTTCGGAGGTTCACCGACTCTGTTTCCTCTTTTAGCTTCTTTTCGTACTCCTCGAAGAGACGAAGCTGCTCCTCCGTCCGCTCATCCGCAGGGACATAATTTTCCGACGACTCATCCGCAAATTCGGGGGGTTTTAGGTTCACTTGAACCACCTCAACGTCCTTTTCAAGTCCATCCATCCAATGCTTAAGGGCGGCTTCGTTTACGGGCGAGTAAACCGTAACATTTCCGGTACGTGGCAAAAGAGACCGCACCTCCTCGGGCAGCTCGTCGTCTGTCACAGAAAACAGGGTGTCCATGTCCTCCTCTGGGTCAACAAAAGGGGTGAAAAGTCCCTCCGGTGCCTCACCTAGCTGTCGGAAAATTTTGACGCAACGCTGCGACCGCTCCTCAATCAAGGAAACTACACTCTTCTTCCTCTCCACCAGATTCTTAAACTTGACATTAAAATTCTCTCTCAGCGTGAGGGCATGAAGCCGCAAGAGAACCGCCTGTGTGACACATCGCGAGAGAGTATAGACGTCCTGTGGGCGCATTAGCGCCCTGGATGCGTCGGAAACAAACGGGTCCTCCTCGCTTTCCGTGCCTTCCTCAAATAGATTTTCGAAGCGACGACCAGACGAGGACAAAACTTGTAATTTTCTCAAGAAGGCAATTTTCTTTCCCAGCGGTTGCTGCTCCTTGGTAACCTTGGGAATATGAAAGTTGTGCACGGCTAAATCGGGAACCAGTATGCTCGACACTTTACAACGCCCCACCTCCATTGTATCGTAGCACAATTCGCGGATCTTATCCTGTGTGTACTCATTCATCAAGCTACGGTAATACTCCTTCTCCTTCATGTCATGAATGGCTTCTTCACACTCCTTCTCAAACTCTTCCTTTTGCTGGGGCACCAGCAGAGCACTGAGTGGAATCTCGGGATTCTTACTCTTCATTGCCTCTTTCCACTTCTTTCGTAGATCCTCTATAGTTGCCAGTAGGTGGGATCGTACTTCCACACTCCGGTCCGTGCTACCAACAGTAGCCACTTCGGACTCCTCCCCTACGGGAAGGATTTTTTTAGTTGTCCACACTGCTTCTGTCCACGATGTGAGGTGAGGGGTAGAAATGGAGATCACATGAACCACGCCGTCATTTCCCGTACACACTAGAGAAGGTCCAGGCAGCACCGAAACGGAGGCGATGCCTTCTTTTCCAAATTGGCGGACTTCCAACACCTCGGTGGGCTTTCGCTTCTCCTTGGATGGTGGAATGGGGGATAACTTTGTCTGATAATGTGCAATATCCCGCAACACCACCGTTCCGTCCCTCCCAGCAGAAAAAATGGTGGATTTATCTAGCTGACCCAAACACGTCCCGCCACTTTCATGATCCCGCATCAAGAAATGAGGGCGTGTCACTTTGGTAGGGTCCGCGTCTCTTTTTCGCTCGAGTGCGTATAACTTGGTATCCTTATCTGCAGAGTGGACCAACACGTTGAGGATTTCATTTTCATAAAAGCAGATCAGCAAATCTCGAATCGGAAAATCGAGCCACCAGCTTCCATCCGCGACAACCGACTCTATGGAGTGTTCAATCACGCATGGGGGAGCATCGGAGGGGAAGCGAAGGGTGTATATCTCTCCACTTTGACAAATGACTAGAAAGCAATCACTCCCAGGGATCCAACGAAGGAACTGGATGTCGGATTTCATATCTGCTGTAACACTGCCAAGGGCCGTACAGGTGCTTCCTGAAACTTTAAAAAACATGATAGAACGACATGTGTGAACCAAAAGGAAACCTTGGTCGTTTGACTCGCAGTGAGAAGAATCAGGGGCTACACTCTCACACCACAGCTCCCGGCCATCGGCTGTGGAACATCCCCTGAGTTCGCCGTTCGCACACAACAAAATCAGACAGTTATTGGTGACCACACAGCTATCTATTACATCAAGTGATGTCCCTGCATTCCGAGAAAAGATGTTATACTTTCCGTTTACTATACTCAGGAATGAGCCATCCCTACAGGTGACTACGCAGCCTCCAGTAATCGGCTTCACGGAAACAGTACTCGAAGGAAACACATTTCGAACAGTGAGCGGTAACGTCTCTGTAGTAGATTCCGGTAATGGAATCAGTACTATCCCTTGTTTAGTACCTGCTATAATTTGGGAGGACGAAACTACTAACCGAGAAGCAGGACTCGAAAGAGAGCCATCCACGAGTTTTGTTACGATGAAGCTTCCTAACGTCACGGAGTGAAGAGAGCCATCTCCACAACCTACTACCACTTTGTCGTCAAACCGAACCATACTGCACACGGTACAATCAAACAAAGCTACCTCTACCGCGTTGTGGTCATCCATCAGCTTAAGTAAAAGGCGACCATCCTCTTTGGCAAATAAAAGTCCATTCGGTAGGGACAGTAAAGAGGTAATTTCAGAGTCGGCGTCTGAGACCATGTAAAAGTCTGTAAAGTTGCTCAGTTCGGAAAACCCAGAAACGGAACGCCCATGGAGGGCAAAAAAGTCTCCATCACAACCGCTGCACAGAGAAGGTGCAATACGGGATACAGATGTCAATGGAAGGGTCAAATTTTTCAGAACTACATACTTACCCTCAGCTGTCACCTTCAGTACTTGAACAAACGGTTCAGGTACTTCTCCAAAAACGAAAAGGACATCCGATTCAGAAAATTCCAACGACTTCACTCGAGTGGAAGCAATGTTGGGTATTTCGTATATTTTCTGTCGCTTGGATACATCGTAGAAAAGTAAGCCAACTTGCAGTCTTATTTCAGTGAGACACATTATCCCCGTGGAGTTGACAGCAATCTTGTCCAATTCATACTTTCCGTCTGTTGCCTCCCATACGCTCACATCATCAGACCCTCGATTGCACACTACAATCTTGTTAGATGCGGGGACATAAAGGTGTTGATCGTCTGCAATAAAATTGTTGACGCTATTAGCGCCAAGAATGTACGACATTGAAATCACTAACCACCAAAGTGAGGAGAGTTACAATAGATACAAAAAAAAAAAAGAGGAACAAGAGAGTAAGGATAATTTTACATTCACAGATTCAAGCCTTCAACAGTATATTCAGTAAATGCTCCCTTTTCATTCTTTCATTTTTTTTTTTAATTGTTTTGGCTATATTGGCCAGCTAACACAGGGAACTTGAAATTGAGGTAGATATATATATAGTAGTAGTAGTAGTAGACCTACTAAAAAAATAAAAAAAGAAAATCTTTACCTTTTGGTTATTTAGCATTTAGTACTTTTTGCACTATTTCCTTCTTTCCTTCGCTTTTTTTTTTCTGTCCGTTTTGGCTTAACACGTATACATTTTACGTACATGACAATGGCACTAGAATTAAATAAACAGTAGTAAAAATACTTGATAATATTAATAAAAAGCAAATGAACAGTAAACAAAGAAGTCAGTAAACGTGTATATAGGACAGTCACCAAACAAAAAGTTATGCAATTCCCAATCCACGCTGGATCACGTGAATCCACTCCTCCATATCTTCCTGCGTCCTTGCCTCAAACCACATGGATTTACCTCCAATAGTGTTTAGAGCAAATACAAATTCTCGCTTAGCGGTCGTCACAGGGACAGGACACACACTTTGTACTTGCTCCAAACTAAGAGCTTTTCCTTCAGTATCGGACTCTGTGTCCGAGAGAATAAGGTGACCCTTTTGAACCTGTAAAAACTTCTTCTTCCATGACTGGTTAGTGTCCCCTCCCCGCATCTTTTTCACGTACCCCTTAAAGGACACATCCTTGTTGATTTGACCAACGGGATTATTACGTACTTCTTCAACGGTCTCATTGGATAGAATTTCAGAAGCATGCGCGAGGAGTGCTTCTTTGACTGTATCTGATATTCTAGCGTTTTTCTTGACTGTGTGCATGAACACCTTTAGGCCCTCCCGAACGTATGGAAAACGAAATATATCTCTTATACTAGGTCTCTCATTGGCGTCACACACCAAAATTTTCCGTACTACATTCCTGAAGTCAGAAGAAAATCTATCGGGAAGTGGTTCGTAATCACCACTCAATACCTTGGCCATCAGTCCTTTCATGTTGGTGGCCGTAAACGGTCTTTTCAAAGCCATGATTTCATACAAGAGGACCCCCAAAGACCACACATCAGCCTTTTTGCTATACCTCTGGTTATTCCACAGCTCGGGTGCAAGATAGTAAGGTGTTCCGCAAAACGTGTTTGCCACAACCCCCGAAACGGTGTCGTCATACTGACGACTGAAGCCAAAGTCTCCTAGCTTGATGAGACCCGTCGAGGTGAGGAGAATATTGGCCCCTTTAATGTCTCGGTGCAGCATTTTGTGCGCGTGAATGTGATCGAGTGCCAGGCACAGCTGGAGGAACAGAAAAAGAGCTTCGTGCTCCTGAAAGTATTTGAAACCTTCTTGGGCCCTGTTCTTGATTTGTCTATCGAGGTCACCAGAGTCCGCGAATTCCATGACAATCAGCAATTGCTCCCCGTCCTCGTGGTCTTCGATATACTTGATAATATTGGGATGATCGCAGCTGGCAAGGCACTTTATCTCGCTGTAAGCGTACCCTCTGTCACGGGACGACATTTTACTAAGATCCATAGTTTTGGCTACAAAAATTCCACCATCCGCGACCCGCTGAGCCAACCAGGCTTCACCATAGGATCCAGTACCGATAAGTTTTTTCTTTATATACTTGAATTGACCCTCAGCACCCGGGACACCAAGGATGGAAGAGAATGAAGACATTCCAACTTTTTAAGGTTAGTTTTATTTACTTTATTCTTTTATTTCTTTTTCTTTATATATAAAAAAAAAAAACGGAAGCAAAAATAAAAAAAAGGAAAGGGAAATTAGTAAAACTGTTCAGTTGAAAGAGTCGCAAAGGCTAATAATACAAAGAAAAAAGTCGTAAGAACACAGTAAAATAGAAGGTCCGGACGTTGGGCAGTTTACCCTGTGAAGAAGGCCCTGGTTTTTGCCCCCCCGCCATAGCATGTCCCCCCCCCCTCTCCACCCCCCTCGGCAACTGCGCGAACAACCCACACTTCTCCAAAATTCTAAACGCTCAAGTTAAAAGAAACACACACACACACACACACACACACACAAAACAGAAGAAAACAATATTCGCACACTAGACCACAATCATGATTATTGACTTGTCACTGCCCATTTTTGACGGAATGCCTGTCTATGAAGGGGACCCCGAAGTTTCCGTGACGAAAGTGCGCACGAGGGAAACCCACGGGTGGGAGTTACGCGAGCTTCGCCTAGGATCCCACGCCGGAACCCACGTTGACGCCCCTAGCCACATGCACGAAGGAGGGGCGAACCTGGACCACCTCGACCTAACAAAGTTTTACGGACCTGCGAAGCTGGTTCGTTCAAGCGAAGCCGTGTTCCCTGAAAAAGTAGGACTGATCTTTGAAGACGAGGTTGGCACAAACGTGGCCGAAGCTGTGATCAAGGCAAACCCCCCGTTTGTAGGAGGAGACATTTCAGACGAGCTTGAAAGACAGTTGTTGGGGCAAGGTATTGTCACGTTTACCAACTTGACCAACCTGCACCGGCTGCGAAACGTCGATTTTATCTTTTCTGGATTTCCGTTGAAGATCACGGAAGGTGATGGGTCTCCTGTAAGAGCGGTTGCCATTATTAATCACTAACTGGGAATACAGCGTCAACTTTTTCACTTCAGTGTTTCTAAATGGCACTACTATATATATAACCAATCTTGAACCAATACTGTTTTTATTACTAGTATTCCCTCTAAAAGGTGTATTTCTGTTTGTTCTCTGCGTTCTAAAACCCCTCTTTTTTAATATGGGTTCGGTACCTTTCTTGCTACTGCGTTTTTTTAAAAAAAAAAAAATTACTGCTATTCCCCCCTTTTGGTAATCCGGCAGTCAAGTAGTATAATGCTAAAAAGAAAAACCGTATGGATTAGCAGAAGCTTTGCTTCAGGCGCTGTCAGGATGTGTTCCTCCAAAAACGACACTGCCACACCCGAAAAGAAGGAAAAGTCAACGTTGCCAGTGGAAGAAAAAGAGGTTCCAACCCAGAAGAATACCTATCAAAGTCAGGCTGAGGAAGTCTTCGACGCCGTCAAAAAGGGGGACTTTAACCGTGCGCAATCTTACGCGACAAAGCTGGTTTCTCAGCAATGGAAAGAAGAATACACTCTTCCTGCGGTAGGTATCCTTTTATATATTATATGCTGGTATTGGTGGGCTTGGACGCGCCGTTCGGTTCGCAGAAAGTGTGAAGCAACTCGCGTGAGTGTGCAGAATGAAGCCGAACAGACGGTGGAAAAAGTTCGAAGTCTTACAGAGAAGTGGAAAAAAGAAATCACGAAAGCAGATGACCAAATGAAGGTAATCATTGACAAGAATAGCGAGCTAACGAAGGATATTGACCGAATGACTACTGCACTCCGCTCCTGTTCGATTCGACCCACGCAAGTTCCACAATTCACTGCCACAAAATCGGAGCCCACAACACCGTTACAGAATTCTAAGGAAGAGCCAGAAAACTCTGACCTTTCGGAAGTGAAAAACGACTCTGAACAATAGTATCTATGAAACAAATATCTATTCACAGGAGTGAGTGTGAACACATTTTTTTTTTTCCTTTAGTACTATTATTATTTTTGGAAAAGAAGGAGGAACGAAACAGATCCCAGTGTCCACACACCTAGAAGGAACCCTTCCCTCTCTCTGACTTTTTTTTTTCCTTGTTTTTGTCACTAATAAGATTATTGTTATTACTGTTTATGCTACTAAATATCTCTAGCATACAGAGTTAATGGCAGTTTCACAATTCTTTATTCTGTCCATTAGGGGTGACAGGTTAGTCTTCAAGGATTACAGAAACGAAATATCTAAAGTTTCGGATGAAATTTTCTTTCAAAAATATAGTTATTGGGACGGAGCAAATCACCAGTCTCCCTCTGGGGACTGCCCACCGTTCTTCCATGAGAAGGGAATAAACTTTTGTTTTGTTTGTAGACGCCAAATGCTGTTTGTGTGTACCACTCTTACGAACGATTCCCCGAGCATGTTAGTAGAAACGGTTTTAGCCATCGTGAAACTCATTCGGGATTTTCTCGGTGTACTGTCGGAAGAGAACGTGAGACGTTACTTCCCTTTGGTGTACGAATTGTTAGACGAAGTTCTCGACTTTGGACTGATACAAGAACTGCGTACGGATCGACTGAAGCCGTTCATTTTTCACGAAGCCCCTTCTGGACTACCCACTACCAGTGATTCGTTGTATCAAAGGGTGATCAATGCGGAAATCGGAGGAGAGGTGACCAAAAAGAGTACCGAGGCCTCTGTTTCTGTTCTGACTGATTCAGAGCACAAAAACGAAGTATACATAGATGTACTAGAGCGTCTCTGCGCTGTATTTGGCCCCGACGGTGGTGCTTCTCGTTGTCAAGTAGACGGATCGGTAATGATCAAATCCTTTCTTCAAGGAACACCGACGCTTCACCTCACTTTCCCTAGTGATATCATAATTGATGAGGGGTTGGGTGCCGATTCTCAGCGTGGGGGGAGCGGAAAGATTCTTTTAGACTCTATCGCGTTCAGTGAAGGAGTTAACTGGAGAAGCTTTTCAAACATGCGATCGGTCAGCTGTTGCCCCCCAGTGGGAGAAACGACTCTCCTTAGCTACAAGGCAACGCAGTCCGTTTTCATCCCTTTTCGAATGGTCTTTTCGTACGAGAAAGTTTCAGACACCAGAGTGGAACTACTGCTACGAGTGAGGTCCGAGTTTCGCTCAGACCTTGTTGCACTGTCCACCACAGTTGTCATACCGCTACCGTTTGTCACGGCGAGTGCGTCTATCGATTTGAACGGTGGTGGGGAGCAATTCTTTGAATACAGGGAGCGTTCGCAAGAGCTAGCGTGGAGCATTCCTTCTTTCCGTGGTGGTACCGACCAAATGTGCAAAGCCAAGTTCTCCACAAGTACCGAAATCAGCGTTGAAGAGTGCAAACGGGCTGGTCCGATCACAATGTATTTTGAAATCCCTCAGCACACCTCCACAGGGTTTTGCATTCAGGCGCTAAAAATAGAAGAAAGAGGTAACGAAACTACACCGAAACGCTGGATACGAAACATAACGCAAGCCAATGCGTTTGTCTTTCGCAACCACTAACGGTCTCTTTACCCAATTGTAATGTTGTGTCGAGTTTATCTACCGCTTACTACTTTTTATTTTATTTTTGTAACCTCTGCTGTAATGTCTCCTTTCTTAGCGGCATCTGTTTTATATGGTCTCTCTCTCTCTCTCTCTCTCTCTCTCTCTCTTTTTCTACTTAGCAAAGGTGAATTTTAAGTAAACCGAAAATAGAAGCAAAATTTTGCTTTTTTTTTTTTTTCTGTCCCCCTATACGTTGAAGATGCAAACGTCAAAATACAAATTGGACCTTCCGTCTCAATTGATGACACCTTTAGAGTACTTATATAGACCTCTTTTTTTCGATCCTGACGGCGTCCCCATGCACACAGAATACAAAGAGGAGATTCCTGAAGGCAATCATAGTGAAGATAGACAAAGTCATAAGAAAAGGAGTTCAGTGAACGCAAAAAACGTTGGGCGTCCGACCCGTTCCTCGTTACTTCGGGAAAGGACGGCGTTGATGAAGCAACTCATTAGGGAAGAAGAAGAGGCGAAAAGAAAACAGGCAGAGGAGGAGGAGAAAGAGGAGGTATTGGAAAGAAAAAAAATTACTGCTCCAAAGCCGCAACAAAGGCCCAAAAGACACTCGCTTATTATGGACCGGTCTGTGTCACCGGAAACTAAGGCGGCACGTCTCCGCAAGGATTATAATGTAAAACGAGCTTCACTCACCTTGTCCGAAGAAAAACTCCGTGACAATTCTTTTCGTCGCTATGATGAGAAACTCGCCGCTGCAGTAGCGAATTTGGCTCAAGGAAGCCCTGACTACCCGTCAAAAAGAAGAGATTCTTTATCGAAGACGGCCTCTCGAGTACCCCACAAAGTCGCAGATGGTGACAATTCTTCAGCTCCGTTACCGAAAACCAACAAGGCGGCAGAGCTACGAAGACGATCTTGTAGTTCAGAAAAAACGCCAATAAAGGAAAAGAAAGCGAAGCGAAAGAAAAAAGAGGCTGTGTTGTACTCTCCTCCACGAGACCTGGATCCTAGCACTGATGGCATCAAAGGGCCTAGAGAAGAAGATTCATCTTCAGAGGATATGACAACCAATGCATCTTCCCCGATCAGACCCACCATTCCCCATGAAGACGTAGTTCCCATAGAAAACAATATTCAAAAGGAAAGTAAACCAGTAGAATGGATTCTACTAACACCAATTCGGTCGGGTGAACGAAAAGCACTGTTGAGTCCCGTCAAAGAGGAAGAGGAAGTTGGAGGTACTCCAGTGGACTCCTTTGATTCAGTAGATTCATTTCATGAGGAATTTTTTGAGGACGAGGTCGAAAGCGTTACCCTCAATGCTGTTATACCATCCAGTCAAGTGGACCAACCTTGTGTTGCGAAAGGCGAGGTTTCTGTATTAGAAGACTCCAGTATTACAGAGGAGGAATCTGTCGCGGAAAAAGAGGTCTCCATAAAAACGGCCGGGGATCGTTTAGCTCCAGAGCCCCCTCATACCAGACCTAGCCAAGTGAGAGGAGCTTCATCCGATCCCGTCTTCCGTAAAGAGCCAGCAGACACGTGCCCCACAAATACCAATTCATCGCCCACACCACCAGTGCACTCGGGTATATCGGCAGACCGCACCAGATTGCCCTCTGTAGAGCTAAGTCCTCAGTTGTACTCCCTGGATCAATTACGACAACACTTACGCGACGTCTGCCTCTCCGTTAGAAAAATGCTAGATAACGACGCGGAGATGCAAAAAAGTGCAGAGAATACGATGGAAAGGGGGCCGGAAAAGCTCCCGACACCGGTCATCGATTTTGAAGGGAAAAGCCCAACGCGACCTACAACCCCTTTACCATCCTCCCTAGACGGTTGTCTAGGGTCTCCCTTGGGGGCAATCGCCGGGATGACTTGGAGCTTCGAACCTGCTGATATCTCAAACTACAACACTGCTTCTGTTACTCCGTCCGCTGAAGCTGCAGAAATGGCGGAACTTTTTGGCTCCCCTCCTGTAGAAGAAGCAGCACACCGTATTCGGTATGTACATCGAGACTGGTAAACGGTGTTCCTCCCTCCAAAAAGAGAGGGGACATGAAAATTAGATGCACAACAACAAAACCAAATAAATAAAGTCTGTTGACGACCACGGTCAACACTGTTTTTTACGGATTGGTTGTGCTTTCTATTACTCTTGCTATTTTTATTTCTTGGCCCCCTCTCCCTTTCCACTTTTACTGCACCTTTTGTTTAAAGGATGGGTTCTAGTGCCCACTATGTTTGACAGCAGTAGCTCTTCATTCTCTGGAACACTCTCCGTGAGTGATATTGCTTCTTTCCCCGAAGTAGCGCTG
Organism: Angomonas ambiguus; assembly: GCA_019695575.1. Classification (NCBI taxonomy): domain Eukaryota; phylum Euglenozoa; class Kinetoplastea; order Trypanosomatida; family Trypanosomatidae; genus Angomonas; species Angomonas ambiguus. The sequence continues at coordinate 107,967 of JADNSB010000051.1, read as the reverse complement.
GAGACTCCCCAGAGGCGGGTCACGTTTTGCGAAAGTGTGACCGAGGAGGATGTCGTCGAAGTGTCTGATAATGAACTAAAGCGTTTGCTGAATGATGACAGTGCCTGTCTGAACGAGGTAGAGGCCACACCGAAAGTATTCGTGTCCTCGCCTCGCGTGACGGGCGTTTCCCCACCCTACTCCTTTGATAGTATGCCTCGTTTTGTTCAAAAAGAACATTCCCGGTCGCGGTCCCTCATTGCAAAGACACCAGTCAACGAAGAAGGGGCCATTCAAGAGCGGGCGAAAACTCTGCGCCACACTACAGAGCTGCTCACGGTGTATAGAAAAGTAAAGCACAATACCCTGCAATTGCTTCGCCGTCGCTACTACGACAAGTGGTTGTCATTGCTAGAACCACAACGGCGTGTCAATGAATTTGGTACGCAAACACAATACCCATGGAACGAAAGGCGAGAGACGGTGAAAGTCTTGGAGCACGATGCGTTAGAGTTCAGCCTTCCACGACGAAGTAGGGATCCAAGCGTTGAAGAGGAGAACACCAGTTTTATTCAAAGACCAAAAGCGGTAAAACCGGTTGCTAATGACCAGCAGAATGGGAATGATGCGGACACCCTTCAAGCGAGAGAGGTACAGTTTTCTAAACCAACTCCCTTTCCAGACGGTATCGCTGCTGTGAGCAGGCCAGCGAAGTCTTTGTCTAGAGTCAAAAAATCCGACTTGCCATCTAGAAAAACATTGCACCATTCTGGACTTGTCGACACTCAGTTACCCTCTGTTGTGGAGCACCCAATTCGTGTAGAATACGCCGCAGAGCGCACCACGTGATGTGTAGATTGCTAGATTCAACTAAAACTCCATTGACTGTCCTCCCTTCCTGTTTTCCCCCACCCCCTTTTTTTTTCTGGCATTTCACTCCTGCAAAGTATGCCATTCATTCTCACTCTCTCCCTTCAGCCTTCTCTTTTTTTTTTTTAAGACGGAATACAAATAAGCGTAAGGTAGAAAATAAATAAATAATTAATTCATTAGCCAACTGGTCGAAAATAGAAAAAAATTGAAAGAAAAATGAGTACTGTCAATAGACACACACTAGTGACTTCAAAAGAGAGATGCGTGTTTCGGAAAGCAACAAAGTGTTTAACCGTCACATGCCCAGGTAAAAAGTTTCAATTTTCTTATGACGACGCGTCATCAGATTGCCAAGAATGGTTGCAAGCATGGTTGCCAACCTTTGTACCATCCTCAAGTCACTGTATTCTGATGCACTCGATTAATGCGGAGCGTGGTCTCGAACTTTTTGAACTCTCTGTGAGTGGTATCCTCAGTGGTCTAAAGAACCCATTCAAAGTGGCGACCGCGCGAATTTACTCGTGGGGAACCGTAGATCTTCACACTAGCACCTATATTGAGGAAACACGACGCGTTTCATCCGGTCCGGCATCGGTAGCTGCCCTGACGTACCAGCCCTTGAGCCTCCCCGACGCTATGAAAGCCTTGAGGAAGAGTGCCGCCACAGTAAGTGGACACTGTATTGTCCACTTTGCCGTTGAATCGGGCGGGAATATCATTTCTCTAAATTTAGTACCGCCTCTGACCAAGGTGAATCCCATTCTACTGAATGACCTCTTGCTTTTTCGGTCTTGCGTGATTAGTGAATCTCTGGAGAAAAAAGACAGCAGGTTGTCTTCTATAGTGACCCCAACTCATCTTGAGGGTGGTGCATATCAACTTCATTTCGTCACGTTGGATAACGGGGACAGCGACTTTGACTTTGCACTATCCGCCTGGTTTGGAAATTCTAGTAGCGCGCACGACGATGACGCTTACTTTAACCCTATCCTCCAACGAACACTCCCCATTCCCACCGTAAAGACCGACCTCGACAAAAAAGAGGGGTACACCTGTGACGCTCAGCTAGCCGAAAGAATCCAGTCCACCCGTTATATCACAGAAGAGTGCGTCAAGTTAGAGAAGCGAAAGGAGGAGGAAGGGGAGGATACTCCAGCGACCCCTAACCCCGATGAAGACTTGGAGGTGATGGACCAGAGTTGCAAAACTATATTTAGTACATTGTTAGGGATCAAAAATCTTCTAGCGGAGCACAACAAGAAAGAAGTCAAGGACAACCTTCCCCTAAAAGAGCGCAGCATACCTAAAACAAGTGACACCAATCCAGATTCAGGGGAAGGTGGGGATTACAAAATCACAAGCTGTACAGATCTGGTGGCTTTGGTAAAGGCGAAACTGTCGTCTTTGGAGAGAGAACGGAAAAAGTATGAAAGAGCCGTAGAGGATCTTAAAAGTGCCATGGCAGACAATAAATCGGAGGTTGGGGGCGACGGCGGTGTCGACCAGCCCGAGGCCCATTCTTCGAGGGGTTCAGAGTCGTCCCTCTGTGAAGCGTCATCGAGTCCACGGAGAGCGGGCGAAGAAGACGAATCTGGAGCACTGAGCCCTTCAACGCCATCGCTGTTAAGCCTGGACTCTACGTTCTCGGGGACCGTGTATTATGATCCTTTTGTGAGTCAAGTGAAGCAGCACATTATCAAAACGAACGAGGAGGCCAAGCAAATGAGGCATGCAATCGACGTCACTTACGAAGCCCTAGGAGGGGACAGCAATATTGTAGTCGCCGATCCTATTGTCGCTACAAAGTCGCTCATCGAACTCGCCGGCGACACGAGCGAGAGCATCTCACAAGTCAAACAATTACTAGAGTTGGAGAATGATGCGGTGGAACATCGCGAAAAAATGTCCAATGTACTGGACGGGGTTCGAGAAAAGCTAAAGAAAGTGGATCAGGTTCAGAAAGAGGCGACTACCATTGTTGAATCGTTTACCAAGGTGGAGGAAGAAGAGGCGTCACCAGAGGGGAAAGGGACCGGGGTCGCAGCGCCGCGGCGGCACATTGAGAGAAAGCGAAAGCCAATGTCTCCTGAAGAAGCTGCGTCTGACGCCAACATGACGCTCACCTCGACACTGTACTTTGGAGTTCTTCCCCGGTCAGCGATGAACAACCCTTCCACCTCCCTTGTGCTAGGAGATATTACCCCGGAGGCGGTCCGAAAATTCAAGAGGGAAATGAACGAAAAGTTGAAGGAGTTGGATGAAGCAACAGAAGCGCTTCAAATGTGCGTCCGGTTGATGAGACCCTCGGGTAAGACGCCTACCATACATAGCGAATTGATCACGACCGCGGTAAAGCTGTCACAGGATGCCAGTAAAGCACTCTGTCTTACAGATGAACTGTTCGAAGATTTCGGCTCCGAAGAGTCCCCGTCACCGGTTAGTTCGATCTCCTCTCTCAAGGCAGATGGGACCTTAAAGTCTAAATTATCATTGGCCATGCGAACGGAAGCTTTGGTCGAGGCGATGAAAACACTCCAGAGCGACAATGAGATTTGTGTGGAGGAAAACGAAAATCTTCAGCGCCGTATAGTATTTCTGCTCCAACAAGAAGAAAAGCTCCAAGAAGAACGCGACGCGGGGGTAAAGAGAGAGCAATACTTGAATGAGTTGCAAGAAAAACTTGACGAAGTGGAAGAGGAACTTCTTGTTCGGGAGGAGGAGCTAAAGAATACACAGCAACAGCTAGAGGCGGCTAACCAGAAGTATAGTGAGGCAGCCCAGAGTGCCACGGCAAAGGAGGCAGGGAGAAATAAAAGGGACTCCCTCCTTCAAGAAACGGAGTACCTGCAACAGGACATTGAGGATCTATTAATGACCAAAGGCGCCATTGAAGAAGTTCTGGGAGATATATTGGTCAGTTTAGAAGGGGCTGTGGAGGACTTGGAAGTCCAAGAAAGTGCCATGCTGACCGAAGTTCAACGAGCAGAATCCGTCCTTCGTCTTAGTTCCACCTCAGCCTACGCTCAAGAACAAAAGGTGCTATCAAAGCTTTTAGAGGTGATTGAAAAGCAAGCAAACTAACTGATCTATAATTTGTAACATTTTTTGTATGTTTGTTTCATACCCTTTGTATACATCGTACCTTGATCATCTATTTGTATTCGTATTGACTACTATAGGTTTGTCGTCTGTCTCTTGTCGTTTGATTTGTTCAATATATTTTTTTTGTACCTTTTTTCTCTCTATTTTTTACCCGTTTGCTCTCACTACAAGCGAAAGAAGGAGCGGGAATTGCAGTCTCGATGTTTCAAGACGTAGTGATATCACCCTCCGTAAAGAACTTTTTAGTCACCAAAGAGCCGATAGCCGATGTGGTAGTGTTAGCGAAGCAGATTGAGGAGTGTAGTAGAGCGTGTGAAGCGTCTATCCGAGTCCGGCTCACCAAATGCGCTGCGGAGGAGCAACGACATCGCGTGACAATATCTGAATTAAAACAAAAAATAGAACGTTTGCAAAAAGAGTATCGAAACTGGCAAATTCTATTCGAAGAGGAGCGAGTCCGTTCCGAGAGGGAAGGAAAGGTTTTATCGACTGGCATTAGTGGACTAAAGGAGGACTTACCACACTCTCCCGTACACCAGTGTCAAGAGGCACCATCCCAGGAGGTGGACCACGTCCAGAAAGACGCGGTATCGGAACGGACCCCTAAAGGGCAACTAAATCGTCTTTTGCACGGGTTACAGTGGGAGGAAAAAATTCAAGAACTCTTCTTGGACGAAACGTTAGATCGCTGCTCCCTCGCCAAGGCAGAAAGGGCTCACCGACAGACGGTTGCGGAGGAACTCTATAAGAGTGTCATTACGGTGTCATTTCCACGCACCTCTCTAGGGGACCCGCTCCCTTACTCTCTTTGGGGAGGGAGGGGTCTCGGCGTCGAAGTGCAAAAAAAGATTCTCTCTGACACTCAGAAAAGGTTGGATGGGGAGTTGTCAAAACTTCTGAAGAAGGAAAAAGAAGTGGTTCAACTACTAAACTCTTTGGATAATCAAATGCGCGACGCACAGGTCTACGCCCGACGTTTGGAGAATGTGCAAACATTCTAACCGCTGTACTTTTACTAATTACTATGATTGTTTGTGGATGTGTTTCTTTTTCTCTACTCTGTTGCTTACTCTTTAGAATAACTGTTTATTTCATCACTCCCTTCTGCTCTTTTGTTTTTGCTTCCCCCAGCCTCTGTCCTTCTATTATACGCAAGGAATACCTAAGAAAGAAAAAAAAAATATATAGTGTGTGAATCAGTACTCACCAAAGTTTGATTATGGAGGAAATATCAGACATGATCCACAAGCTTGAGTTGGCGATTCGAGAAGCTCATCTGGGCGCCGTCGCCTTGCAATCGGACTCACTAGACCCTCCGTTTCCTTCCGAGGTGTGTTTTCACGTTGAAGAAAAACAGAGGGAAGCCGCGGATCTTTTGGAAAGGGCCCATCGAAAGTTATATGCGTTTTATTGTGAGACGGAGAAGAGTGCCAAAAAGCTAATTCAGGTAAAAGAAAAGGAAGTGCAACTAAGCTCGGCAAAAAAAGTAATGAAACGGTACTTTGATACCCACACAAAGTTGCAGGAGGAACAAAAAGAGTACTATGAAGAGTGTCTGCGTTTCGAACGAATCAAGGCGAGCCACATGGTGGAGGGGTGCGGGGAGTCCTTGGTGCGACACAGAAACCACAGTCTGCTTCAGCATGTACTACAGAAGTGGCGGAACAAGACTCGCGAAAAACACTGGGAAAGAGAAAAAAACGAGTTTATAGGATCGAAAGAGGAATTTCTAGATACCGTAGCAGAAACCTATCGAAAGATAAAAGGCAAGCGACAGGTATTTAGTGAGTGGCACAGTCTTGTTCGACTACGGCGCGATAGAGCCGCTCGGGAGTCTGCTGTAGAACTAGAGAAAAAGGTGGAGTTTTTTCAGGCTCAGGCCTTGGAGGCTCAAAAAACCTTGAGCGAACACTTGAACCAGGAGCACTCCAAATCTTTGTTTCTCTCCGACGCCAGGGCAAAGGAGTGTGAGGTACTAGACGACGAGGTCGAGCGATTAAAAACAGTGATTGAAGAATTGACCGATGAATTCGGGGAGCGGTGCCAGACATACGTACGTCAGCAAGAAGAGTTGCAAAGCTTTTTTAACATGAAAGAAGAGAGACTTCGCGGACAAGTGATTCAGTTACAACAAGAACTGGAGGGTGAACGTCGATACTGGAGTAAACGGTTCGAAGAGTATGAAGACCTCCTACAAGGAGTGTTACCGCAGTATTCATCGGTAGGCGAAATAGTGCTCCACAGCTGCATGGAAAAGGATATGGTCATTATGGAGTCTTTTACTGCAATGTCCAGTGATTTAGTACGTCAGAACGCTGCCTTGAGGGCCTCTGTGCTGCGACTGGAATCCTCTGTAGAAACACTTTCCCCTCTTAGTGGGCGTGTGGCGCTTTTGACTTCTGAAGTTAGAAAATACGAAAAAAGACACCAAGAGAACAAGAACGAAATTCACAATCTAAAGAAGCGACTGATCGCGGACAGTGCCGCCGCGGAGCTGGCACGAAGCACTGGTTTGAAACAATGTCAACGGGAGAGACTGTCTGGGTTGTTCTGGCAATGGATGTGCTGGACCAGACAAAAACAACTGGCGTGCTTAACGGCCAAAAACGAAGCGCTCACCTCAACCTTGCAGTTAAAGAACAAGGAGTCTCGCCTCAAAGAGAAGGAGCAAGCCAGTATCGAAAAGGAGTTGGAGAGACAAATAAGTACACTTTCTGAAGCCCTTCGAGAAAGTGTGGAAGAGAAAGAACAGATTCAGAATGAATTGTATGCCTTGCAGGAATACAGTGAAAAGATGGAAAATGCAGAGTCCCAGTTGATGGGTGAGGCTTTCTACCAGAAAACAGAGCTGCGTCAACTAAAAGAGACAGTAATTCAAAGTTCCATTCGACAGCTAGTAACCCAAGAAGAGAGCCACCGCTTCTCCATCGAGGCTCAGGAAGCCAGACGACGGCTCTTCTTTTCGTCCACCGACAGAGCCATTGTAGGCCGTGCTTTAGCCGATTCCCTCTCCACAGTGAAGGAGTTGACCCAAACGAACGACCAGTGGTACCACTACTGTCAAACGGTAGAAAAGAACCATGAAGAAAAGATGGCTGTGGCGGGGCGCACCGCGAAGGAAAAACAGGCAGAGATAAAAGAAAGAGCGATGCTGGAAAAATGGTTTGTACTTTGGAAATGGCACTGTTCTCATAGGGGAGCCATAAACGAAGGGAACAAAAAGTTGGAGGCTGCTTTGACCAGTAAAAAGGAAGAAAGAATCCGCTTGGAGAGGGAGTACCACGCAAAGGTGGAGGACGGGAATGTGTATTGGAAAAAGTGCCTGGACAGAAGTAATGAGGAGTGGTCAGAGAGGCTGGAAAGCTGTGAAAAGGAAAACCATGAACTCCGCACACAAGTAAAAGCCCTTCTGTCAGAAAAAGAACACCTTGAAACCACCCTTTATCGAGAGAAGGAGCGTAACAATTCGCTTCAAGACGCGATAGAAAGGGAGAAAAGGGACAAAGGCACTAGGGTAGGGGAAGTTTTGAAGTACCAACGTCAACTGCTCGTTTCGGAATCGATTGGGGAGCGGCTGAAAATTGAGATGGAGTACTTCGCTGAACTTCATCCTCTGAAATCAGTGGAGTGCAACGAAAGACAAGGTCTACTGCTTTATACTCAGGAAAGGGCCTCTCGAATCCGTGAGACACGGATGGAACGAGACAGTAAGGAAAGAGTGCAGTCGTTGTTGCTCCAATCCAAGAACCTTGATGCACTGGTTCAACACGTCAGCTCCGATGCCGTAAAACACTGCGGCGTGGCGTACTTCACTAAATGGCGTCTTTGGTGTACGTGGAAAAGGGCGAATCGCAACCAAACTGTGTTGAAGTGTCAACACGAAAAATGGTCTCATGAGCAGGAGAAAAGGGACTCTCTGTTCTCTTCCTACTGCCATTCAAAAACTGAAATATGGTACAGGTCCGTAGAGGAACATGTCAAGAATCAAATCCGTTTATTTAATAAAGCCGGCCAATTGTGGTCTGAAGAAACCAAACAGCTTAGGGAGGAATGTAACAGGATGAAGAGGGAAGTGGCAACCCTAAAGAGGGGGTACATCCTTTCGGAGGATCAGATCTCCTATTTAAAAATGACGAACGAATTACAAAAAGAAAAAATAGCATCTTTGGAAGCAGCGAAACTCGAGTGCGACGATCTACTCAGCGTGTTTACGGACCAAACTCAACTCTGGGTTTGCCATCTTGCTGCAGTGGAAAGAGAATTTTGCCGTATTTATGAAGAAAAAATGAATCTTTTCGAAACACTGTTGGTGAGGGAGACGAGTGGACTGCGAGGGAAGAGTGAACGATTGTCATCCCATTTATCTGAGGGGGATGTCGTAACACTAAAGAAAGAACTGCTGGCGAGTGACTTTCCTGACGAGCATTCCAGAATGCTGACTTCACCCATACTTGAGGTATTTCAATCGGCGGCGGTTGCAGTACTACAGGAGGAGCAACGACAGAGAGAACTAGTGGAAGAGGAAATACACTCTGCCAGAAAGGAGTGCCGCACGCTTCAAGATAGAAACAAGGAGCTCGAAAAGGACATTCAACGGATCGAACAATTTTACCACGCGTTGGAAGAGGAGAGAAACTGCACCCAATCCAAGATGAAGACCGTCGAGGAGGAATTAAAAGATAGTATTTCCGCTAACCTCTCTCTAAAGGAGGAAAACAGAAACTTAGCATCGATGAATAAGGCGCTGCAAGCAGAACACACTCAGGTGGATTGGCAGGAGTCCCTGGAGGCGCTGATCTCGCAATACCAGAAGGTGCTCCATAACTTTCTCTTTAGCATTCAGGAGCGTCGAGAGACTTTTTACTCGGTGAATGGCATTCTAGTGGAGGTGGATGGGTTTTCCAAAGATCTTATGAGACGGTTTGAGGAGAACTCAACTCAAATGCGGGACTACCTTGAAGCCGCCGCGGATCTGGCGACCAACGAGGTGAATGTTTCCAAAGAAACAGAGGTACTGAGTTCGGACTCGACGCCGAGGAAACAGGAGGAGTCTAGCGACGAGAGACTGGAAAAGGCGATGGAACACGCGACGTATCTGGAAAAGGCACTGATACAAGCAAAGCTGGAACTCGCACACGCCAAGGAAGAGGCAGAGAATGCGAAAGGCCTTCGCCCTTCTCTTGACACGGAGGAACTTGAAATGTGGCAGGAACAGGCGGCGGCCGATGCCCGGGATCTTGATCTGGGTCTTACGTTTCAGGAAATACTATCCATCTACCTTATTTTTCAGGAAAAGTTTCTGTCTGTGACCAACGCACTCCGAGAAGCAAGAGAAGCAGGTCCTGTAGATCCGCCGGTCGCCCATCTGCCTACCGCGGAAGTGGTGCGGTTGCAGAGTACGGTTCGGTCTCTACTAGAGCAAATCGATGGCAATAACGTACTACATCAAAGAGAAATGGCGAGTAGAGAAGAGGAGTACCACTCTAAAGAGTCCGAACTGAAATCGGAGATCCACGCACTAAAAGAGCGTCTCACCCTCTCCAAATCGGAATGGGAAAAGAATGCACTGTGTGAAATCGAAAAGCTAAAAAATGTTCTGTGCAAGGAGTACGAGGCGCGAGGAAAAGATCTTTTGGACCAAATTACCTCTCTTCTTCACCAAAAGGAGGAATTGGAGAGTGAAAACGTTTATCTACGCGAGCAGTTAGTTAAGCCGGAGGACAATGAACCTTGTAGCGTTCCGGTACTCTTTGACACTTCCGACTTTTTTTCCTTGTATAATGAAAAAACTAAAGTCGCACTGGATGATATCATTGCCCTTCAGAAGAAATGGACGGATGGAAGGATTCACGAACTAGAGGAAAAGTTAGAACAACTAGAAACAGAAAATCTTCAGCTGCAGGAAAAAGTTCTTCTCTGTCAAGATACTCGAAAAGAAAGGGACCAAGAGACCCCAGTCAGTGAAGCTGTGAAAGAAGAGGACCCGGCACTTAATGTCTCAAAGGCCAGCCACTCAGACAGGGAGGAGGAGGTGGAGGAGGAGAACACCCCTCGACCGTGCACCGTGAGCCCCGACTCTGATAGACTAGTGGATTCGTTAGGCATTTCTCAATCTCTGCTGCGCTACTCTAAACTCTTAAGCACACAAAATGAGCGAAACAGCAAACGGTTAAATGACGTGTATGCCTTGTCCAATGAAGTGGAGGATATAATGGAACAGGGTTCAAAGATTAAATCACTGATACAAAAAAGTGGATTACTTTAACCACAGAAGCAATAACTAGAATACACACATTAAATTTGATGATTATTATTTTTGTACACTACATTTAGATTAGAGTCGTATTTTATTACCACTCATGCTTTACTAGACTATTTTTATTGTTTACTGTTTTGAATGGTGTTTTACTGCTGTTAATTTTCCTTTATTAATATATTATGACCAACGGTGGCGAATAACCCCCTGCTGCAATTTCGTTCTCTCTTTATAATCTTGTTTTATATATCTACATATGTATAATCTTACACTGCCATACGATATACAAGGTAAACTTTAGTAAGGACTTAAACGGAATGGAAGAGGAAAAAGAAAGGGAAATGGTGAACGAGGAGGAGGAGGAGGAAATGGAGGAAAGGGATCCAATCACCAAGGCGCGTCTTTACTATTCCACCTCAGACCAGACATGGTCAGAACTGGGCGTCGGCGTAGTCTCCATCGTCTACGAAGATAACACCGAGGAAACGAAGCCGATAAGTGGGGGAAAGGTGGGTCCTGCCGAACCGAGGAAAGTGGGTCGTTCAGGGAAGATATTACTACGTGATTTGGAGGTCCCGGACGAAATAATTTTACAAACCCCAATTTCATACGACGACATTTACGTGGTCCAGGATGGAATTATTTTGGTCTGGAAGGATCAGTTGTTAGCCAAGGAACTCGCCCTGAGTTTCAGCGACCCAGAGGGTTGTGCGATCATCAAGGAGGAAATCGAAGAGTACCGAATGCAACACCGATCTTCCGTCGGTGAAAAGAGCGACTTCGTGGAACGGTGGGTCGTGAAAAGGGAAAATCTGGACACCATTCTGCACGACGCGACGGAGAATGCGCATCGGTTCGGTAATTTTTTGAAAAACTCTCACGAGTTCATAAAGCAACTAGTTCAACTTTTCACGTCTGCGGAAAAGGAAAAAGAAGAGGTGGTGCTGGATAAGATTGGGAAAATTGTGTTATCGTTACTGCGGTCCCCATACAGTACGGACGCTTCCATCATTGCCCAATTCGTTGAAGAAGCATCCATTGACAAAATTATTGACATTGTCCAATACGGTCTTGGTCGACGGAGTGAGGAAACTGGGTTTGTAAGCCTGGAGAAGCGTCGCGCCACCTTTAGAAATCCCCTTCATCTGAAGGAACCCATTCTGTCTCGGATTCACCTCATCTACTCTGCTGGGTATCTGAAAGACATGCTTCCTCTCAACTTTGAGGAGGATGTGATGAGTCCTTCCATTTTGGGACTGTATCTGCTCCGCTTCAACTTTAGCCTCATGGCGGATATTTGTGCCACCGATGGTTTGATGGAGGAAGCGTTTTCGAAGGTCATCCGATCGGATAAAGTTCTACTGGGCGATTGTTTGGATCTTCTCGGCTTGTTGAACGACATGGCCAAATCGATCAAAAACTCCGTTTTTCCCAACCAAACCAAAGAGCCAATCATACAGAATCTCATCAAGTCGGGACTGTTTCCTTTCATGAATAGGGCTCTTTCTTGCGCCATTTCCGAGTACGAGCGCCTCATTGTGTCGAATAAACCGTCTGAGGAGGTTAAAATGACCGAAAAGGCTATCCAAATGTGCTGTGATGTAATGAACTGCAGTGTGACACTGCTGCCTTCCTCCCGGCAAGATCTAATAGAGGAGTCAAGCCGATCTCCTTCGTCGTGCACCCTCAACCTCTTAATGAAGGCAGTTTCACTAATGCGGTCGAGTTGTGTCGCGAGGTCCATTCTTGATTTCATCTCCAGTTGTGTGTCCCTGTCTCCATATCAGATGCTTTTTTTCCAAGAGAAGCCTAAAATTGAGAAAATTCTTTACTTTTTGGTCAATGGGCGGGTGGGGGATAAGTCCCCTCTGTTCGGCGTAGCAACTAGCACCGCCGCACTCCTGAAAATACCGTTAGAGGAGAACAGAAACCTAAAGGCGCATGAGGAGATACAGCTGATTCATAGTCTAAAGCTTTTGGAAATGATTTGTGATTCGCTGAAGGACAACCTCACCAACAGCTTTGTGGAGCTGTTGACCCTTTCCGGAATCCTGTCTTCTATTACCGCACTAGTGGATCTCGACCGTCGCGCACTGTCTAATGTCCAGTCGTCTTCCCTCTCTCTAGTCGCAAAGTGCATTGACAAAGGAGGACCACATTTGCCTAAACTGTTTCTGGACCAACCTCATGTGCTGGAAGGGCTCATGTCGGTTTTTCTCAGAAGGTCTAGTCGAAACAACCTTTTACTGTCTTCTCTAGGAAGTGTATTTAGAGCTCTATGCGAAAGGACCCATGTGGAGAAGTCGGGAATAGAAAAGTCATCCTTTTCTGTGGACCCTTATTTTATGTCTATTATGCACGCCGATGATTCAGTGAGCAAAGCCGAATCCTCCCCGTTTACCTTTGAGAGTGTGCTGTCCGCTCTGAAGGAGCGACACGCAGAGCGGTTAGAAACACAGTTTCCCGTCCTCTATGCTCGGATGGAGAAGGTACTGCGGGAGACTCCTGAAGAAGCCTTCAAGGCGGAGACCTCTAGTATTGCCAGCACTACCGAGAGGAATGTGCCGTTTGAGGTACAAATGGAAGAGTTTGACGTCGATATGATTGGTACCACTTTTCACACACCCATGCAAGAGGTAAGTGACGACAATGGGCTCGACGTGTCACCCATCCGAGGAGACAGTGACGATGAGAACTCTAATGACTCTATCAAGCGTCAGAGAGAGACGGACCATTCGGACGATACAGAGAAGCGTTTAAAGGGAGATTAATCATCAACATATAATTTAAATTCATAGACAAGTACACGGTTGAGTGTTGCTACTTTTTTGTTTGTTTGTTTGTTTGTTTGTAGCATGTGTGCGTGTCTGTGCGCGCGTATCTTATTACTACTGAAAAATGCCGCAGCCTAATAGGTGTTCTCACTCCTTCTTTTTTTTTTTTCCACTTTTTTTTTTGTGTCTACTTCCTGCTAATGTTCCTTACGCATGGAACATCATAACAGGCGGATAAATGGTTTAATGGAGTTTTTGAGTTACTTTTCCGGACCGATACCGTTAGCGCTGATGTGCTGTAGTCGTTCCACACGCTTTCAAGGTAGTCGCATTGGTTGGCAAACACCACACTGCGATACACGGTTGCACAATGAAGCACACGGTGTCCCACCGGTGGTGAGTGTGATAGTGAGTGCCGACGATCCGCTGATTCCCCTAAACCTACAGTCTTGGTGGATTCAAAATTTTACTGGGTGTCTTGTTCACTTGACGATAACATTGGCCGAAGGGTCAATAGATTTTGGTAACCTAAGTTTTATCATCCATCACTTACGATTAGAAAGTGCGTATCTCACAAACGTTATATTCTCCTCTCCGTTGAGTACGGGTAGTCTTTCTGAACTAGTGCTTGAAAACTGTTCTCGCCTACGACAGGTACAAGTGACAGAATCTAAAGAGAAAGGGTCTCTATCGGCTTTAGAAAAGGTAACCGTATCGGACTGCGTTAGTCTCACCTCTTTTCTTTGGCTGGCGGGCAGTCCCTTACGTGAGCTGTCGAACCAGACCTTGTACACCAAAAGTAACGCCGTGGTGTACCCTACCATAAATACACTTTCATCTTTGGTTTTGATAGTAGGAGACGAGGAACAATTTTTACCACTACGGGAAAACAGAAATCTAACCCATCTGAAGCTGATTGGTATCCCTTTCATGGAGTGCACTCTACCACTTAACCCTTTATACCCGTTGTTGCGCCACTTGGAGCTGTCGGATATCAACGTCGCATCCTTTGATTTTCTCCAGCAGTGCCCACTTCTTGAAGTGCTTCAGCTGAAATGTCCTAATCTAATCTCACTGAATACCTTTCACGGTCTAACGCAGCTGCAAGTATTGAAACTGGACTGTGTGAGTGCATCGTTTGACGTTTCGTGTCTTCAGACGATTCCCACAACCCTAGACACCCTCTGGGTGGATGTTCGGCTTCATTCTAGTTCAATGGACATCCAACAAATCCCGCCCCTCACTACTTTACAAGACCTCCGGGGATCTTTCACCGACCTCAACAGTATATCATCCCGCTGGCCTTGTTTGAGTCATGTTGACTTTCAGGGCTCTCGTTGTTCACTTGGTGAGATGGCACCACTGGCGGAACTGAGGGGCCTAGAGAGACTAAACCTCTCGCGTGTCAAAGGCGCTGATATTAGTTGGCTTTCAGCACTGCGGCAGTGCAAAGAGATTCACCTACAACGCTGTACTGGTGTAAAAGACATTTCAATCGTTGAAACGATGTCACATCTTCGACTACTGAACCTTAGTGAGAACAAGCTACCTGACATTTCCCCTCTGCGGGGGTGTTCTCGTTTAGAGACGCTCTTGCTTTATGAAGGGGAATACGGGTGGAGCACGACGGTCCCAAACGGCGACTTTCCTTCTCTTCGAATTCTCGATATGCACCGCTCCTCTGGTAGCGCTCTCGTGTCAATCACCAGGAACTGTCCTCTTCTTGTCACTCTTAATCTGCGGTGCTATAAAGAGACCTTCTCTTTAAAGTCCGCCTTGCCTAAGAGGGAGCTGCGCCACCTCTATCTCACCAATGCACGCACTGATTTTTGGGAGTGGGAGTGGATAAGAAACTGTCCCAAAGTTCAAACCGTGGAGTTGGGTCGTTGTGCGACGTCTAAAGACTTTGCCATCCTTAAGGACTTGACCAATATTGAAGTGTTTATCGCGGAAAAGTGCACCGATTTGAAAGATCTTCATTTTCTTTCCGGTTCCCTTCGAAAAGTGTCTGTTTTGAGATTATCGGACTGTCCTTGTCTTTCTAACATTGAGCTTCTTTCTTCTATGAGACAAGTGACAAAACTGTCCCTTAGAAACTGTCCCTCCTGTCACCTAGATGACTTGCTGCTCCGAACAGCTGCACCCCTGGATGAAAATAAATCGCTCACTGAGGCTCCACTGACACCGAGCTGGGAACGGAGCTTCTTACGAAATATTAAGGAGCTGGACTTGTCTTTTTGTGACTTGAACGACTATTCTAGTCTTGGACAATTAAAGTATGTTCGTAGGTTGAATTTGTCGGGCTCCTCTCTGAAATCACTCGAGTGGGTGACCAGAGATCTGCTGTGGGAGAGGCTAACGATAGAAGGGTGTACCTCTCTAGAGGATCTATCGCCCCTCTCCGTCCTCCCTTTTCTTACGGAGATACTGGCAACAGGAAGCGGTGTGGTGGACCTCCACTTTGTCGAGAGGTGCTCAACTCTACAGCTGTTGGATATTCGTGACTGTATGAAAGTAAGGAGTACTTCATTGTCCCCGAGTAACGTTGTGGTCTTACAAAATCATAACGTAATGTGAGGATGGGAAAATGAGCATCCCTACGCTCTGATGAAAGTGTTAATACTTTTTTTTTTTTTTGGGAGAAGTGCCAGGATAACTGTAGGAAGTGTTTTCTGTTTAATTGCCCCTTCCTCTCTCTCTCTCTCTCACACACACACACATACACTGTTTCTCAAATAAAGTAGTTTCTTTTTCCCTTTTAGTAGTTTTTTTCATTTTTTTCTGGCTGTTTTTCGTTCGTCATCGCCTTAAATCTGCAACGATCATCGAATTAAATTGCTGAAATGAAACCTTCCGACTCTCGTGTGGGGTTCCACTTCGACTCTCTAGAATCTCTGTGTAAAGATCTAGAGGCGAAAACCATCATAAAAAGATTACTGGTTGCCAATAATGGTCTTGCCGCGGTCAAAGGAATCGATTCGATTCGATCCTGGCTTTATGAGCACACCGGGGACCCGGAGGCAGTTCAATTCGTTGTCATGGCGACTCCAGAGGACTTGAAGGCCAATGCGGAATTTATCTCACTGGCCGACCACCACGTCCCAGTGCCAGGGGGCCCCAATGGAAATAACTATGCCAACGTCGATCTGATTATGCACACCGCCTTCCAGAATACCTGCGATGCCATCTACCCTGGGTGGGGCCACGCCTCGGAGAATCCAGCCCTCCCCAGAGAGTGTAACAAGTCCAAGCGCGTCATCTTTCTAGGCCCCTCTGAGGAAGCCATGTTCGCCCTCGGCGACAAAATTGCTTCCACCATCGTCGCCCAGTCCAACGGCGTCCCCACCGTCCCGTGGAGTGGAGACACCATTCGACTCCCCGAGGGCTGCTTTGACGTGGATGCCGTGACGTACGACAAGGCCTACGTCACCTCCCCCGAAGAGTGCGAAGATGTTTGTCGGAGAATTGGCTTTCCTGTGATGATCAAGGCCTCTGAGGGGGGTGGCGGCAAAGGTATTCGTTGCTGTACCTCCGCGGCGGATGTGAAGGATATGTACTTTGCTGTCTCTGAAGAAGTAAAAGGGTGCCATATTTTTGTCATGCGCATGCTCACCAACGTGCGTCACTTGGAAGTGCAACTCCTCGCTGACCGTTACGAAAACTGCATCGCCGTAAGAACCCGCGATTGCAGTGTGCAGCGTCGTCACCAAAAGATTATTGAAGAAGGCCCCGCGTTTGGGGTCGATCCCGCCATTATCGATGCAATGGAGTTCGCGGCTATCCGCTTAGCGAAGGCGGTCAAGTATCGTGGGCTGGGTACCGTAGAATTCATGTATGATAAGGAAACGCACAAGTTTTACTTTTTGGAGCTCAATCCTCGTATTCAGGTAGAGCACCCTGTTTCGGAACTCATTTCAGGCGTGAATCTTCCCGCCGCCTTATTTTGCGTCGGAATGGGCATTCCTCTCCATCGAATTCCAGAAGTGAGAAGCTTTTACGGGGAAAACCCTTACGAAACCTCGGTGATTGACTTTGACCACCGCAAGAGCCTTCCCGCGAAGGGTCATACCATCGCCGTTCGTGTGACTGCCGAAGATACGGATGAAGGGTTTCGACCGACCTCTGGCAAGGTGGAGGAGATTTCGTTCAAAAATAGCAAAGAGTGCTGGGGGTACTTTTCCGTCGGCTCCGGTGGTGAAATTCACCAGTACGCCGACTCCCAGTTCGGTCACATTTTCTCCTCCGGTGACACCAGAGAGGAGGCGCGGCGTGGGATGGTGCTGGCCTTGCGTAATTTGGTCATTCGGGGCGAAATCCGCACCTCCTCTGCCTACGTGCTAGAATTACTGGAGACCCCTGCATTCCGCGACTGCGACGTCAGTACGGCGTGGTTGGACCAGCGCATTGCGAAACATGCCGAAGAAGTGCCAAACCAGCGAAGTGTTCACAACGCACTGATTGCCGCGTGCGTCTACCGTGGGATACGTTCCCGAAACGAGGACTCTAGTAAATATATTTCTTTCCTGTCAGCCGGGCACGTTCCGTCAACTGACTACTTAGTGAACGAACACATGGAGTCGTATGTTTCCAGGGGGGAAAAGTACAATGTTCGTTCGGGGATGATTAGTCCCTCTGAGTACGCCATATCTTTGAATGGCAGCATTATTATTGTACCGTATCGTATTCTCAAGTCTGGTGCCCTACAGCTGTCTATTGGTTCCAAGACGTTGGTCGCCTACGTCGCGGAGGAGCCCAACAGCCTTCGCATTACCATTGGCGGAAAAGTGACCAACTTCACCGGGGATGTAGACCCTACTAAAATACTAGCCGCTGTGCCGGGGCGATTGGTCCGTTATGTGATTGAAAACGAAGGACACGTGAATGAGGGAGGCACATTTGCCGAAATCGAAGTAATGAAGATGATCTTGCCACTTCGTGCGAGCACTACCGGCACCCTGCACCATCGCGCGGTACCAGGCAGTACAGTGGCCATGGGCTCTCTCTTGGGTGAAATCGTCCCCGACGATCCTTCCAAGGTAGCAAGACCTTTTGAGGTGAAAGACTCCTGGCCGGGTGAACTGTTGATTGAGAAGAAATTCGAAAGACCGGACGGGGCGACACGCGCGCGGCGAGCGCTGGAAAACCTGTGGAATATGCTATCAGGCTATCACATCAAGGAACTGCCACTAGAGGAGCGCATCCGTGAAGCGTTGGACAATCTGTCCTCCTTGTTTCTCTCTTCCGTTTCCCTTCAATCCCTAATGTTGCCCTTTCTGGAGAAAGTGGTGGTCGAGGATGACGTCCAAGCCCCCAATGAAAAGCTGAAGAGTGTGTTTGGCGTGTTTATTGAGCAGTACCTCTACGTGGAGAGAGCCTTTGATGACCGTACCCGCCAGGAGGCAATTGAATTACTACGCAATGAGATGGAGGACGACCAAAAAGTGTACGAGATGGACTTTGCCCATAATCAAGACTGTCACCATGCTGTGATTCATGGTATTTTGGCTTATGTGGAAAAGAATTACGTCCTCCTGAAGGCAATGCAAGAACCACTGTCCTCTTTGGTTGAACTGCAGTCCTACACCTATGGCACCTTGCTGCTCCAGGCACGTTACCTCCTCCGCCAGTGCACCCTCCCCTCCTTTGCTGAACGGAAGGCCGAACTGGCCAAAAAACTGGAGGAAGGCTCGGTCCCCGAGTTACTTTCCGAAAGTATCGGTTATGACCTATTGTGTTCCATCATGTTTGACCGACAAATGTCCCATCTCACTCAACTCTGTCTTGAATTTTTTGTCCGAAACGAAAGACGAGATTTGTATGAGATAAAGGATCTTGACATTTATCGAATGTCGGGGTCTTGGGTGGCCACGTACACGGTAGAGAGCCTGGAGGAAGTGCTGGCGGTGGACGAAAAGAATGCGGATGGGGGAAAGCGGCTTGAAAGTGCCTTCTGTCTGGTGTTTCCAGAGGATCAACTTCGAAATTCGCTCGGTTCCGTGTTTAAGGAGGTGCTGCTGTTAAGCAGTCGGGAGGCTTCTTCTTGTACCATCTTTTTTAGTACAATGAGGGATGCCAGTCAGGAAGACGTGTCGCAAGTGTGCAGACGAGTTCTAGAGGAAAACGCAGACAGCTTAGCCCACCACGGCAACATGGAAACCGTCTACTTTATCGTACACGGCATGCCCGACGGTCCACACGTTTTTACCTTTCGGAAAAGTATCGGTTTCGAAGAGGACACTCTTATCCGTAACGTATTGCCCCAAAACGCGAGACGCCTGGAGCTGGATCGACTGGCAAACTATGACGTCTCCATGTACCCCACCCCTTTCAAGGAGGTACACGTGTTCAAGGGAACCCCAAAGAAGCAAGGCGCGTCACACCTGGAGAACCGGTTGTTTGCTCGTGTGTCGGTGACTCCGAACGATATGGGAATGGCACAGTGGGCGGAAGCCACCGATGTGGACGCTGGTCATATGCTCGCCAAGTGTGTGGCCGCTTTAGAAGTGGCCCGGGACGATGTCAAGCTGAAGTACCCCCCTAGTAACCATGTGTTTATAAAGATGATTGACCTTACGTTTGACTTGAATGATTTGAAGCGCCTGTTGCTCGCCGCGGCGAGCAGCTATCAGCAACGTCTGATCAACCTCGGTGTAAACGAAGTGGAGATTGCGTTTCAGGTGAAGATCGCGGAAGGGGTGATTCCCATGCGGGTAACGGTGGACAGTCCTTCTGGCTTTGGTATCTCTGCCCACATCTTCTACGAGTCCGTCCAAGACGGAGAGACCTATTTACACCGCGCGGAGAACTCGGAGGATGTTGCCGTCTCTACTCGTGAGATGTCATCGGAATTTTTGGTAGACCTTGCTAGTCCCACCCTAAAGGGGACCCAGAAGATGAAGACGTTTTCGAAGCTAGAAGCGTTGAGGGAAATGCTGCCCTCCAAGAATGACAACTTTATTTCCAGCTTCGCTGCGGAGACCAGTATAGAGGATACCAACAGCGTTATTCCGCTGGGCCCGTATCCTTTGATGAGCAAAACTCAGGTCAAACGACTACAGGCAAAGGCAGCGAACACCACCTACGTCGAAGACTGGCCAGCCCTGCTGAACCTGATCGTGAAGAAGGACTGGTCAACGATGCGGCGCATGAGGCACATTTCCCCCCAAGAAGTTCCCAAGCAGATGTTTAAAAAGACCCCCCTTTACATCTCTGCCGATGGTTCTACCCTGCTCCCACAAAGAGAGGAGAACAGTCCGGTGTCGGGTATGTGGGTGTGGCTGATTGAGTATTTCCCTCCTTCCTACTTTGACTTGGAAAATCGGCGCGGTGCGTCACGCGAGATCGTAATGGTGGCCAATGACATCACCTTTCAGTCTGGCTCCTTCGCCGTTCCCGAGGATGTGGTCTTTAAGGCGGCTTCTGACTTAGCAAGACAGAAGAGAGTCCCCTTTGTGTATATCAGTGCGAACAGCGGCGCTCGAATTGGCCTCATCAATGAAGTAAAGAAGAAGTTCTTAGTCGCGTTTAGTGAGAAGAATGAAATTGACCACTTGTACCTATTGGAGAAGGATTATAACGAGTTGGTGCAAAAGGGAATTCAGATGGACGTCACGGTGAGGGAAGTGAATGGAGAGAAGCGTTTCGTTATCAACGGGGTCATTGGTGGCCCTGGAGACTATATTGGAGTGGAGAACCTGAGCGGCTCCGGGCTGATCGCCGGCCACATGTCTAAAAACTATAGTTTAATCCCCACCATTAGTGTGGTTTCTGGCCGTAGTGTCGGAATTGGCTCCTACTTGAATCGACTAGGAAGGCGTGTTATCCAGACGAACGATTCCCCTTTGATTCTCACCGGTGCCAGCGCACTGAACCGTCTTCTCGGTAAGGAGGTGTACAGCGATAACAGTCAGCTGGGAGGGAAGCAGGTGATGGTCCCTAATGGGGTGACTCACTGGTGCACTAAGCACGACTACGGCAGTGCCAGAACTCTCCTCCGCTGGCTAGACTATGTACCGCCTGTCGTACACCCCACCCGCTGCGTCCCCCGGCGCATCACCCTCGCGGTCGATGACCCGGTAGACCGCGATGTCACCTTCACGCCGGAAGTAAATACCCCGTACGACCCACGGTTCCTCGTCACCGGGGTGATGGACCGCAGCGGTCTGTTCGACCGGGGCAGTTGGACCGAAACGCTCGAGGGTTGGGCCAAGACAGTGGTGGCAGGACGCGCTACACTGGATGGGATTCCCTGTGGTGTGATACTCGTGGAGACCAGGCTGACCAAAAAGTTCAACCCCGCCGACCCCGCCGATCCCACCTCTGCCTCCTCCTTCACCACACAAGCTGGTCAGGTGTGGTTCCCCGACTCTGCCCGCAAGACAGCTGATGCGCTGGACGACTTTCACCATGAACGACTGCCGTGCTTTATTCTGGCCAACTGGAGAGGATTCTCTGGCGGGATGAGGGACATGTACGACGAGGTCCTCAAGTTTGGTGCCTCCATCGTGGATAACCTCCGCGTGTACACCGCTCCCGTTTTTATCTACATCCCCCCCTTCGGCGAGCTGCGTGGTGGTGCCTGGGTGGTCGTGGACCCGGTGATCAACCACAACGGGGCGGTGGAAATGTACTGCGACCCGACCTCACGCGGTGGTATCTTGGAGCCCTCTGGTGTCGCGGAAATTAAGTTCCGTGATAACGACGTGCGGGAGCTTATCCGTCGTAGCAATCCAGAGCTAAGCGGGGCGGACCCAAAGAAGGCAAGGGAAGAAGAAAACGCCTTGTTACCCCGCTATCGCGACGTGGCCGTGCGTTTCGCTGATCTCCACGACACCTACGTAAGAATGAAGGCGGTGGGAGTGGTCCGTGATGCCGTCCCTTGGAAGGATAGTCGAAGAATTTTTGCCGCAAAGCTGAAGCGAAAACTGAGAGAACTGGATTTGGCAAACGATATAGTGGAGGTCCGCCAGGCGGCTTCCCTTTCCGATGCGGTGTCCATCATTCAGCAAACATACCACCAAGAGAACCCCTCCGGTCCGGCTTGGGGGACTGACGACGAGACCCATCTTTTATGGCTCGACGAACAGAGGCGGAGTCGACGATGGATGACGGCGGCGGCGGAGACGATAAAGGGCGAGGAAGGAAAGCCCACTGTGGATCCTATCGAGGCTCTTTTACAGCAGTACAACACCCCGGAGGCTCTAAAAGAATGTTTCACCGAACTGTTCAGAAGAAAAGAGTTAGCGGATGTTGCAGCGGAAGTGTTAAAGACGTCAGTCAACGAAGAAGATGCTGTGTTTGAGGATTAAAACATTTTTGTTTTGTTTTTTATCTTTATCTTTTTTTTTTCTTTTAACCTTCCCATCTTCAACTCTTTTCTTACGGGACACTGTTGGGGTTATCGTGTTGTTCGTAGTGTAACGATTTAACTTCGCGCACGTGGCGACGTTGAATTCACTCCAAAATAAAAATTTCTTAAACTCAATTTTATCTTTTTTTTTTAAAAAATAAGTTAATGGATAATTAAACACCGTCTGGTGTACCCTTTTTTAAAACCATCTAATTCCTCAGCACTGATGAATAGTGGATACGGGGTGTATTTTTTCCCCATTGTACGAGTACACTTCCCCTTTCTCTCTTTTCTTTTTTTTTTTTATCTTTTATTGTACCACGCAACGTTTAAAACGCAGTGTTTTGTTTTTCCACATTCTGAAACAACGATGAGCGAAGAAAAGCAGCCGAATAAGGGGAATGGTCTTCCTCAGCCCCCCAAGAACGACCGCACCGACCCACTGGAAAGTGTGTTGGGCACTCGGCCGGAATGCAAGTATGTCAAGCGTAAACTTCTAGGTCAAGGGAGCTTCGGTAGTGCGTGGAGGGTGGAGGAGACGGCGACAGGGATGGTTTACGCTGCTAAAGTGATGGACTTGAATAACATGACGGCAAAGGATAGAGGGTTTGTCACAAACGAGGTCAAGTGCCTTTCCCGGTGCCACAACCCTCATATTGTCCGCTGTGTGGACTCCCTGGAAAAGGATGGAATGCTCCTGATTATTATGGAGTACGCCGACGGTGGGGATCTCTATAAGCAGATCAAAGCCCGTCAACAGACGATGCGGTATTTCAAGGAGCATGAGGTGGTGTTCATCTTTCTCCAGCTCTGTCTTGCTCTGGACCACGTTCACGGTAACAAGATGATGCACCGCGACCTGAAGACGGCCAATATTCTACTCACCACTACTGGTCTGGTAAAGCTGGGCGACTTTGGCTTCTCCCGACAGTACGAGGACTCTCTGTCGAATGCAGTCGGCTCCACCTTCTGCGGCACCCCTTATTATCTTAGTCCTGAACTCTGGCAGCGACAGCCGTATAGTAAGAAGAGTGAAATGTGGGCCTTGGGTGTGGTGCTCTACGAAGTGATGGCCCTGAAGCGACCTTTTGGCGGCCGTAATATGGATGAGCTGATTAATAACATTTGTCACGCCAAGCGACCTCCACTACCCGATCGATTCAGTCAGGAACTTAGGACCATTTGTGACCAGTTACTGTCATTGAAGCCGGAGGACCGTCCCTCTATCCGACGTTTGTTCAAGGACCCTTTTATTGTCGGTCATTTGCAAACTCTGCAACGGAGCGTGGAGCGTCACAACCGTATCCCGGAGGATGTACGGGAGCAAATAGCGGAGTGTGTCACCGTCGCGCTCAACCCAGAGAAGGACTACGAGGGTCTTCACATTACACCGTTTAAAGGGGTGGTGAAGCGCCACACCGCCAATGCTGGCTGGCAAGACTGGGAGCTCTCCCTTGATGCAAAGAACATTACGCTCCGCCAAGTTGCGGGGGATCAGGTGGAAAGTTTTGAAACGGCCACTTTAACCTCGGTCTGTCCCATCGATGAAAGTATCGCGATGGAAAAATATGTTTTTGCACTTAAGAATCAGAGGAATAGAGCGTTTTGGCTAAAGGCGAATGATGCGAAGTCTTTCAATCAATGGATGGAAGCCCTGCAATCGGCAACCCCGTAAATCAACCACTGTATCAAAAAAAAAGTAAAAAAAAAAAATCATTCAAAATTTTAAAAATTCAAAAATTCTAACATCAATAGTAATGACGATCCTTTTCGGACGAATATGTTTTTTTTTTTTCCTTTATTTATATATACACTTATTTGAATTGGATACTACAACATTTCTGTATCTCATGTTTACTATACCCGTTGAAAACGAAAGGCCATACCTTTATTTCATATATTCTTTTTTTCTAACGTAGCTTTTCTCATTTTTTTTTTCTTGACGGTTTCCTCTATACTCCAGCCTAAAACTGAAACCAAGACGCCTAAGTGTCCTCTTTTCTCCGGTTACTTCTTCTCTGTGGGAGACCATTTTTTTTTTTTTTGCTTCTTTATTCCTTATTTCTCTCCCCCACAACACTCTTTTTCAAGTGTTTTACCCTCTTCATATCATCATTTAAATCAATACATTTTTTTTTTAAAAAAGTTTACTTCTTTTCTCGACACCATGGGATACCTTTCTTCTTTTTTGGATATGGCCCGTGTAAAATGGGAGATGAAAACCAGTATCATGAAGTTTAACAAGGATCAAGAGGATCTGAAGTTCTGTTATGATACTCTCAATTCCGTGTCTCGGTCTTTTGCAGTGGTGATTCAAAAATTGCACGACCCCGACCTGAGAGATGGTATTTGCATTTTCTATCTGGTTCTCCGCGCCTTGGACACCGTGGAAGATGACATGAGCATTCCTGTAGAATTCAAGTTGAAGGAATTACCCAAATTCCACACTCATCTGGACGATTTTGAATGGACGATGAGCAACGTTGGTAAAGGAAAAGAAATGGAGCTGCTGGAAAAGTTTCCTTGTGTCTCTCGCGAGTTTCATAAACTGAAGGAACCGTTTCAGGTGGTAATCAAGGATATTTGTGAGACGATGGCGAACGGTATGTGCGACTTTCTTCAGCGCCCCGTTGTGACCACTGAAGACTTTGACTTGTACTGCTTTTACGTCGCCGGATTGGTCGGGCACGGCCTCACCCGCCTCTTCGCCACCTGCCACTACGAGGACCCTCACCTGGCTGACGATCTAACCAACTCGAAACACATGGGTCTCTTTCTTCAAAAGACGAACATTATCCGAGACTATTTCGAAGACATCCTTGAGGAGCCCCCTCGTGTCTTTTGGCCTCGGGATGTCTGGAGCAAGTACGCCACCGACCTGAAGGAGTTCAAGGACCCCGCCAACGAAAAGAAGGGACTGGAGTGCTTGAACGAACTGGTCACCAGCGCCGTTCACCACATCCCTTACGTCATTGACTATCTCGGCCAGCTCAGGGAACCCTCCGTCTTTCAGTTCTGCGCTATCCCTCAGGTGATGGCGATTGGCACCCTAGCCGCGGTGTACAACAACCCCGACACTTTCCACATCAAGGTAAAGATGACCAAGGCAGACAGCTGCCGCGCTATGGTGCACTCCACCAATATGTATAACACCATGGGAATGTTCATGGAGTACATGGACCAAATGGTCGCCAAATTGAATCCCGAGGACCCCTCCTACGAGGAGATTAAGAAGGCCCTAGATGAGAGCCGGGAGAAGATGGTTCAGCTAAGGGAGGCCAATACCCCCGTCCCCTACATGAGGAGCCTAATGGCCAAGTACCCTGGCTTGGGGGGACAGCTCCTTTTGAATCTCATCGACCACGTCTCTTCCTTTTTTTCTACTGGGGATCAAGTCGCCCTCCGTCAGTAAACTGAAAACAAAATGCTTTAAAGATGATTTCTTTTTTTTTTCTAATGTAATTTCATCTTTCATTGATTTTAATCTCCAAGTATTACTTTTTTTTTTTTCTTCACTATCAAAGCTTTCTATATATCCCTAAATATATATACGAAAATGCAAGTGCACCTGTTTTTCCAATATTTTTCCTATTCCTCTTAAAACTGGACCGCATGACTTTCACGGTGCTCTCTATTATTACTGCTGTTCCCAGTCTAACATTCTCTCCCTTCCTCTATTTTCTCCCTTATTAGCTGCTCTGTATGAACGCTTTGGACGAGCATTGCAAGGTGATCATCGGTGTCATTACCGCTCCCCTCCGATTAGAGGCATTTCGTCAATCCGGATTCCACGGAGGGTGTGTCGTGCCATCGCCAGGCCCTGTAACAGAGATCACTCTCTCTCCCCTCGTTGAAACCTTCTGCTCCACCCACCGTGTCCCCTATCGTCACTGTGGCCTTTCGGATCTCTCTCCCACCGCTGACACCCCTTCGTTTTCGCTGGTGACTGTCACCACCGCTGAAGAGTTGAGCCTTCTGCACGACACCGTTCTTGGTTCAGAGAGTCAGACGCCGTACTACACTCTCCTGTGTCTGTTGGACCTCCCCCATAGCGAAACCCTATCGAAACCCCAGTCGAAGAATTGGCTGATCCCTCCCCCTAGCTGGGCTTCGGAGTTGGCGGAGTGTGATGGCCCTTACGAGTGTGTGCCGTTCCATCTTCTTAGTGTTGCTCCTGTCGTACGGGATTCGATCGACGGGGAAAGTAGTACCAACCGATGCACTCTGTCTGCGGTCCTCAAGGAGTTGGCCTTTAAGGCGGGGAGGTTTCCTAAATACGGCAACTGAAGAACTATCGACTACTGTATTAATTTTCAAAACTGGAGAATAATAGAACATTTAAACTTTACTGGAAAAAATAACAATGAAATAATAGAATTAAACTCTCGATTTTTCTTACGTCTCCTTCTTTTTTTTTTTTTCAATCTGTAGTAGAAGAAAAAAAAAGCTGGAAATTTTTGCTATAAATTAGTTTGTAGTACTGTATAGTGTTTTCACCATGCCTAGTGTGAATCTTCTGG
The DNA here is from genome assembly GCA_019695575.1 of Angomonas ambiguus. NCBI lineage: Eukaryota > Euglenozoa > Kinetoplastea > Trypanosomatida > Trypanosomatidae > Angomonas > Angomonas ambiguus. The sequence goes on along the minus strand of JADNSB010000051.1, from coordinate 81,114 downwards.
AGGTGCTGTTGGTCTGCGTGAAGGGCGCCCTTGCGGTCCAAAAGTACATCGCCAATGATCTGTTAAAGCTGTCCTCGGTCAAGACCTCAGCTGCCTCCATCCTGGAGCTAGCAGAAGAGGACCAAAACATACTGCTGCAGAACTTGAAGGGTGGGGTGGACGTGGGGGTGAAGGGGACCTTTGAATTTAAGGAAGGCGATGCCTCTGTGGATTTGGTCACCACCGCCGATATCCTCACGCAGGCCTTCCTGGTGAGGGTTATTGAGGAGTGCACCACGGATCAACCGTACACCCTGGTAGGGGAGGAAGAGGACCCTGACCCAGATATCGCCGACCGCGTCGAGGACAGCTATACCAAGTACTTTACCAACGAGATAGTGATTCCCTTTGAAAAGGAACTCAGGGCACACGTCGCCAACGGAACATACACGATAACAGAGGACTCACTGGATGCGCTCCGACAGCGGGTGGGGATCTTCATTGACCCCATTGATGGGACCAACTGTTTTGTTCAAGGGGTGTGGGAAGCACCTTTAATGCTAGTCGGTATCACCGTAGACGGCATCCCTGTCGCCTCCGTCGTCAATCGGGTGTTTCTCTATCCCGTTGGCAATGTCAGTGTCCCCGCCACCCGTAGTCTGTCCTACGTGTGGAACTTTGGGCCATCCCCTTTTATGGTCTTTAATGGGGAACGTATAAAGGATTGGACACCTCAGGACCCCACTCCACAGGGAAGCGTACTAGAGGTGCTTCAGTCTAGTACCGTGAAATCTAGTCTGTTCGAGGCATTGGATCGAAAATTGCAGCCACTGGCCCCCCTCACCGCGAGGGGAGCAGGGAATAAGGAACTCTATCTGGTGAATCGAATGCTTCGAAAAGAGGAGGATAAACCCTATCTGAAAGGAGCGGATGTTTTTATCAGTAGTGGTAAAGCCATCAAAACGTGGGACACGTGTGGGCCACACGCTTTTCTTATCGCGTTGGGGGGTGAGCTTTACGATGAGAACGGGAAGGCCGTTCGTTATACCCTCACAGGAGAGAATCTGTGTCAATTACCAGATGGGTTGATCGCCGTTACAACCGCCGCCACGGCTGAGGTTCGGCGCCGTCTAGGATGGTCCGTCTGAACGGGTTGGAACCCCTTTACCCCCTATGTTTTAGTTTCTTGTTGTTTTTTTTTTGTATTTCTCCAACAGTCTTGAACAAAGTTCTTCGTGTTTTTTTTTTCTTTCTCTTTATATTATTCGTTTTACTCAGTAGCCAACTGTCTGAGTGGTGTTACTTTTATTTTTGCACTCTTCACCCCCTTTTGCTTTCTTCCAGTCATGTCCATCAACTCCCAGAGCGCTTCACACAAGGCAATCAAGGATTCATTTTCACAAGCAGCTTCCGCTCTTGCCCTGCTCTACCGTGACTCTAAGGAGTCTTACTACCTCGGCTACACCGATGCCCTACTGGCCCTTCAACAATTTGCTATGCTAGCCTCTCTTGACGGTACACGAAGGACGCAAAGTGATAACACAGAGGAAATCACCATTCCAGTACGTGTCTTGTTGCTCCAGATTCAGAAAACGTTGCAAGAGAAGAAACGCATAATGGAACTTTCACGGTACAAAACTCAACTTAGAAAGCGTCACCGTATTGATTCCTGTAGCGAATCCGAAAATGACGATGAAGAAGCCGACACTAAACAGAAACTAGATGACATTTCCATCAGCTAAATGAAAACAGAACAAAGCAAAAAAGAAACATATTCACTCTTCTGCCAGAATTTGATTTATCTTCCCGTATGACTGCCTGATTTTGTTGTTGTTGTTTTTTCTTCTGTGAGTAAAGTGGTTTTTACTTTTTATTATCTATTTTTTTTTTTCCTTCTGTACTTTATTCCTAGTGATAGTATCATGTCAAACGGTCGAAACGTGGATGATCTCATCTTTAAGGAAGATTTCAACTATGAGGGACGTGTGCGAATCGAAAAGAAAAAAGATGAAAATGTAGAAAATTATCAAACTTATCTCGCTAAACATCCTGAGCTTAATAATGTTATTGAAGACATTATGCAGTATATTCTCATTCATAAACCGGAAGACCCGCTTAGTGAGATGAGTCGTTATGTACAGTCCCGCTTCCAAGCATTGTAGTTCTATTATGGAATGTAAACTAAAGGCAAGTCTAACGACTGGGTTATTTTTATTATTATTATTATTATTATTATTTTCATGTTGATTGGTTTCTATTGCTAGTGATTATTATTCTTACTATTGTTTTCCTCATCATTTTCTAGATAAGAGGGTTATGTTTGGGTTTTCAAACACAGGAGGATTCGGCACTGCGGGTACGGCTGGTACAGCCAACCAAAGCACGACTGCCCCTGCACAAGGGGGTTTCGGAGGGTTCGGCACTGCGGGTACGGCGGGTACAGCCAACCAAAGCACGACTGCCCCTGCACAAGGGGGTTTCGGAGGGTTCCAGAGTCCACCCCAGCCACAGGGGTTTGGTACAGCCAGTGGGGCGGGGTGGGGACAGGCGGCGGCACCCGCACAGCCCCCCGCCACCGTCTATGTTCAACAGCCCATGGGATTACTGTCTTCCCTCCAGGAACTATGCGAATGTTACTCTGCCCTGGACAGCAAATGCGCCTTTCGGACAATGGTGTATAATGTCTGCGATCCCGGTCAGGCCAATGCTGCGATAGACGCCCGTCGCTTGATGCACCTAGCGAACGGAGGGAATTACTCTTTGGATAGCAGCTACATTGCGGCTATAAAGGCCAACCCAGACCCGGATCGTCTGTATCCTTTTCCACTTCACTTTATGCAGGAGCTAAAACAACGGTGCGAAAAGCAGAAGGAGACTACCAAAGTGCTGGACGACCGTTTAAAGCAAATTCTTACCACTCTTGAGCAGTTGAGTAAACTCAGCGACACTGGGGAGGCGGAGGCACGGCAACTTAAAAAGCAGCACCAACTCCTTCAACGGCGATGGCTTACGATGTTACAGAAGGTGGAAACGCTACGGAGGAGTGGTATCCCGGTTAGCGTAGAGCAGAGCATCTCCCAAAGGGCCAGGCAAATCCACCAGCTGCTCCGCGCCCCTGGGTCGTACCTCAGTCAGCTCCAGGAGTGGGAGCCCTACATGAGGGAGGATACCACACGAATTGACCAATTCGTCGCGATCGATCGCTCCCGACGGCCTTTGCTGTCGTTTGAAATAGACCCTTCCTCGGCGAAACAGACTAATCTCTACATAGAACAGGCACAAAGCAGTATCGAAAAGTTGGACAACATTATTTTGGATTTAAGGAGGAAAGTGGACATCATTCATGAGGCTGCCCGGATAGCCAATTTTTGATTCTTTGTCAGAAAACGTGTGAACTAGTGCCTTTTTTTTTTATTTTCTGCGAATGCTTACATTGTCGATGTGTAATGAACAAATAGTATCAAGGACAAAAAATAACCAAAAAAAAAAATTCTGCTCTGAATGATCTGCTTTTTTTTTTTTTTTAGATTTCGTAGGGAAACAAGAAGAAGAAAAAAATCCACTTAGATTCCATGTCCACCGTCTGGCGCAACCTCAAGTTCTTTGAGTCACGCCCCGTCACCGGCGATTTGGAGAGGGACGAGTTCGCCTCTTGCTGTGTGAGTGAGGAGTACATTATTACAGGAGATAGAGAGGGGGGAATACATGTGTACTCCCTCCATGGAGAGCCGCTAGTTTTCTTTCCCGGTTTCGAAGGGCCGGTAGTGTGGGTGGGATGCAAGCATAACACAATAGTTACGGTGGGGGAAGACACGCCGACGGTGTTGGTGATGAGGATATGGGATTTGAACTCCATTCGTTCACACCAAACCGGTGTTCTATCCACCAGGCCGTCTCACCGGGAGTTTTTTTTCTTTTCCAACTCTTTCCCACCTCCACCAGAAAAGAAGAATATTTCCACACTGCTTGCGCCGCCGCTGGAGTCCTACCTCACCTGCTTCGACTTTGACAGTCCACTCGATCGATTCGCCGCCATCGTCTCCTCCTCTGAGGTTTACTATATTACCAGCAGTGTGGAGACCCCAAAGTTGATGAAGCAAAAACGTCTGGTGAGCGCCTCCGGAAAAGGAGAAGCGGTGTTTTTAGCTTTTGCCCCCTCTTCAGTAAAGGTGAAATCACACACCAATATTTTATTCACCGTGTCGGTGGAGAGTGTCACGGCGTGGACGTTTGGTGCGAAAACAACAGCACATCTATGCCCAGTTGAATTCCAATACAATCCAAGCTGTGCTGCGGTTTCAGAAAGTGGGGCTTTAGTACTGGCAGGGATGCATTCAACCCAAGTCGCTGTAGCAGGACCGCTCTCGCCCTCCTCCACTGGGTATGACCCTACCCTTCCAAACTCCTGGCGCATTATCGACCTAGAAAGTCCACCCAAAGTTCAATTAGCGTGCTTTAAACAATACCTGCTCATCACCAGTCGACACGAAACCAGGGAGGATCACTTTTTTCTCCAGTGCTACGATGTGTCCAACAGTATACGGGCCCTCGGAAGGGCACAAGAGCAGGTAGCCAACTGTGCTCGTGTGGTGCCCGGTCCCGGTGGTATTCTGGTAGCGAGCCTGGCCTCTCTGACCGTCCCTAATAGTGGATATAAACTCACCTACATGACGGAGGTGTCTCTGAACAAAAAACTGGAGGTGTTAATGTCTAGAGAGTTTTACGACATTGCCAAAAATGTAGTGGAGGAGGTGCCTGGGGTGGATGTGGCCCTGAAAATGAACATTACTAAGAAATATGGTGATTTTTTGGAAAGTAAAATGCATTACGATGCCGCCATGGACGAATACATTCAAACCATCGGCTACCTGGAGCCTTCCTACGTTATTCGAAAGTTTCTCGGATCCTCCACTCTTCCTCAGCTAACGCGTTACTTGGAGGCGCTGCACCGCAAAAGGGATACCAAAAGTTTTAGCACGGTACACCACACCACACTATTGCTGAATTTGTACATTAAACAGCACGATGAAGAGAAGCTGAATGAGTTTATTCGTCGCACCGATGTGCGGTTCGATCCACATAATGTGATTGCAGTTTGTCGCCAGGGTGGATTCTATGACGCGGCGCTATTCGTCGCCGACTGCTACGCCCAATCGCATGACTACGTTCGTATCAAAGTGAGGGACCTCCACCAGCCCGTCGAGGCACTTGAATTCTTGGAGACCCTCGGCGTCGACGACGCAGAGTACATTTTGCGCTCCATGGGAAATGAACTGGTGAGTATCGAGCCAAAAAAAACAACATTGCTAATCACGCAGCTTTGTACACGTTGGCCAGGCCCAACGCGCCGACTGGCAAGTCTAGGGGAATCCTCCACCCTAGACGCTCACCGCTCCGAGGCCTCCTTCTTTCTACACGTTTTTATTGACTCACCACTCTGTCTGTTGTATTTCTTACGCGCGGTCATCGCCAGCGGCGTAATGGATTTCAAGGAAAGTGAGAAATTGGACGTGCATCGATCCACCTTCAACACCCTGTTTGAGCTTTACATTACCAAGCACTTGCCCAAATGTGTTGATAACGCTCATCCAGATCGAGGTGAGGATTTCGAAGAAGAGCCCTACGAGGAGCGACTTCATCAGGCGATTGTATTCTTGCAGGCGTATCAGGGAAACTATGACGACTACGTCGCATTAAGTGTCGCCTATCAACACCACTTCGAGGAGGGGTATCTATATTTGCTAAAACGACTCCACCTCACGGACCAGACGGTAAGCTTTCTACTTCAAAAGTACGAGTCAGAGCCGGGGGAGGACACCATAGCAAAGATTCTGAAAGTGTGCAGTGACTCCACCGCACCTGCAGCCCAGCTTCAGGAAACCTGGATCCATCTTCTGCGCAGTATAGCGAGCCGACCCACTCCCAATCTGCACAATATTGAAACCGTATTGCACTACATTCAAGAAAAGGATCTTCTCTCGCCCGTAGTCGTACTTGAAGTGCTTACCCACTGCAGCTCAAAGGGACTGCCTCTCCTAGTCGTAAAAGAATTTTGCATGAGGCACTTGACAAAAAAGAAATCCCTCCTTGATCAAATACAAGCTGAAATTGACACCAAGAAGGAAAAGAGAGATACTCTGCAAAAGGAAATAGAAAAATTGAAAGGTTCGGCCGTGGTGCTTTCCTCCTCCCAGTGTGCTCACTGCAAACAATCTCTGGATTTTCCGGTTGTTCACTTCATGTGCCAGCATTCGTTTCACCAACGTTGTCTTCACGTCCCGAATGAGTGTAATGTTTGTATTTCCACTCAGAGGCGTGTTCTAGAGTCCATACAGGAAGGAAAGGAGGCCAAAAAGGAGCCGATGTTTTCGGATAAACCCGTAAACTCCGACCTCTTTAACACATGCTCATACTTTATGGGCGTGGAGTTGGACCCCCCTATCGGAACGCACTCTGATGTCGTAAGTGCTGAGGATCTTGAAGTGTGGTAAATCATTTTCTTTGTTATTTTACGGATCTGTTTTCTCGGTACGGCTTGATTTTCTCTTTTTTTTTTTCTTAAAAAAAGTATCCAACGTGTAATGGTTTTATTATGGTTTCCTTTTCGCATTTTTACTCTTTTTTGTTAAAATTGAAAAAAGGGGATAAATATCCACAATGAAAAAATTCGTAACATTGGGTGGTACTCAAGTGCCAGCTCTGGGTCAGGGAACTTGGTTTATGGGAGATAACAAAGGAAAAGTGCCACAGGAGATAGAGGCCCTCAAGTGTGGAATTGCGGAGGGGATGACGTTAATTGACACAGCGGAAATGTACGGTAGTGGAAAGTCTGAATCAGTTGTCGGAGAAGCCATCAAAGGGATCGACCGTGACCGCCTCTTTTTGGTGTCCAAAGTGTTGCCTAGCAATGCGGGGCGCAAAAACATTTTCAAAAGTTGTGACGAATCGTTGGCCAGACTGGGTACCTCTTATCTCGATCTCTATCTGCTGCATTGGAGGGGAGGGGTTCCGCTGGCAGAGACGGTTGAGTGTATGGAGGAACTCGTTCAAAAAGGAAAAATACGTCACTGGGGGGTGTCTAACTTTGACGTGGACGATATGGAGGAACTGTGGTCAGTGCGGAACGGGAATCACTGTGTAGTCAACCAAGTGCTCTATCATATGGGGTCGAGGGGGATTGAGTATAGTCTGTTGCCGTGGTTGCGAGAGCACCATGTGGTGACAATGGCGTACTGCCCACTCGCACAAGCAGGAGAACTTCATTCCAAACTTTACACCAGTCCTGTTCTTCAGCGCATTGCAGCGGCGCATAAAATTACCATTTCGCAGCTGCTTCTGGCGTTCGTCACTCGTACCCCTGATGTGATTGCGATCCCCAAGGCGGGTTCTGTGGCGCACGTCAAGGAGAATGCAGCCGCGGATACTGTTGTGCTTACGAAGGAAGAGTTGGATCAAATTGATGAGGTGTTTCCGCCACCAAAAAGAAAGGTGCATCTGGATATCGTATAAACTTTGTCACCACTCTTCATTACGATTTGCGTCTGATGTTCCGTTTGACGCTTTTCATTGTTATTATTATCATTTGGTACCTCTCTATCTTCATTTTGTTTTCTTCTCTCATCTTTTAATCCCTCTCTTTCAGTGTAGAGTAAACATGGCCAAGAAAAAGAAAACCAACCTCGAGACTACGCCGGATTTGGCGTTTGTGAAGAGTGGTGACTTGAATGTCATCATCTACAAATCAAAAGAAGAATTGGTTCCTATACCCGTGACATCGGAAGAGTTTCTAGAAGACAAGAGAATCATCAAGAACTCCAACATGGATCAGGTTACATTTAACAAGGATACACTGTTTAAGGCGACTTTAGACTTTCTGGAGCCGATGAATTGCGTAGTGGAGACGGCAGTGCGGGAAAGCACGGAGTGGATGCTATGCAGCTGCATCGGCACCAATGCCTTCTACTCTAAGGTAGAAAAACGCTTAGTACTGCAACAGTGTACCATGTCTCTCCAAAGCACGATAAGAGAGCTGGAAACCCCTTTTATTATTGTGCTCTACTTCGACGATGACCAGTGGGTAGTGGAACGAGTACTACGATAGACCCAATATTGCATTTTTCCTTCTCCTCCTCTTTTTTTTTGAGGAAGTCAATGTAAATCAGTGCTGTGTTTTTAATGTGCTCATTGCTTTTTGGTTGCTTGTTTTATTACTTCTTTTAGAAACCTCATCTTTCTGCATTTATTTATTTTTTATCATTATTAATATTTTTCGTTTTATTTTTGACCTACACAGAACTAAAAATATATATATACATCCTTTAGTGCTACATGGACGGAGGGGATAATCGAAAAGGGAGCAAGCGGCCTCGGGAGGATAACGACGGTAGGGAAAGTGGTCCGAATTCAGAAGAAAACTCTAATCAAGCAAAAAAAGCTGAAATCGATGTGGATTCCACCGTAGAAATCCATGAGGTGTTGGTTAAAAAGGAGGACGGGGGGTCCAGTCACGTAGAGGTGGATCGACGAAAGTTTAAGCAAAACACATTAGCGGCGTACGGTATGGTGAGCGACTCGGCCGCCCTTCGAAAGGAGATCACAGACAGAGACAACCGTATTGACGAACTGGAAAGTTTGTGTAACGAGCAATTGCAGGAACTGGACCGGAGAGAAAAGCAAATGATATTTCTGGCCGACAAGGCCAAACAGCTAGAGGAACAAATTCTCAGCTATCAGGACGTTCTGCGAACCGAAATGTTGGCCATGGCGAAAAATTCTCAGGCGGAGGCGCGTCGACTTCTCCACCAAAAGCAGTTTGAGCTCGGTCACGTCGCCACTTTCCCTATTAATGGGAGGGAAGTTTGGGTGGAGGGGAACGAAATGCGTAGTATAATTTTTGAGCTCGATGAAATCGCCGTGCATCGTGATGAGGTGGAAGCACGGAAGAAGGTGCTACAAAATATGCTGAAGCAGAAACGTCAAGAAAGGGATAGAGACGACTCCTCCATGGCCTCCCCCGATACCCAGGAAGCCATTATCCGAGCTCAGGTGGAGATTCAGATTAAGAACGCGGAACTCGCTGCCATATCGAACCGGACGGCTACCTTAAAACAGCGTAAAGAGGACTTGGAACACGAGAAAAAGGCGTTCTTGAAGGAGATACGTCGGGTCACCGATGAGGACTCTTCCGAGTTTCTTCGTGTCCCAGCAATAGGAGACCAACAGCGCTTCGTTCTTCTTCAACTGTTAGGGAAAGGCGGTTTCTCAGAGGTGTGGAAGGCCTTTGATTGTGTGGCCGCCCAGTACGTGGCGTGCAAGATTCACCGAGTCAATCGAGACTGGTCGGCCCAGACACGGTCTCAATACCTCCGTCACGCGGAGCGCGAGCTGCAAATTACCAGACAGCTAGATCACCCCAGTCTCACCCGACTATACGAAGTGTTTCAGCTGAACGATAGCATGTTTGTGTCGGTGATGGAGTACAGTAAGGGCACTGACCTGGATACTCATCTCAAACGGTACCACACCGTAAAGGAGTCGGACGCCCGTCTAGTCCTGGAGCAGATGGTGAACGGACTGCGGTACTTGGCGAGCTTAGACAACCCTATTATTCACTATGATTTGAAGCCCGCCAACATTCTTTTGTGCTCGGAGGATCCCAACGTCTTGGCAATTAAGATTACCGACTTTGGACTCTCCAAGATTATCGGGTCTACCCGGGAGGGTCCTAGTGATAATCCCTCGATTGAGCTTACCTCTCAGGGAACAGGGACCTACTGGTACCTGCCACCAGAGTGCTTCGAGACCAGTTCCACGCCTCGGATCAGTAACAAGGTGGATGTGTGGTCGGTGGGGGTGATCTTTTATCAAATGCTCTTTGGCCGTCGTCCTTTTGCCGAGGGCGAATCCCAACGGAAAATATGGCAAGAGAAACTCATAGTATCCTCCGCGAGGAATTTAAGTTTTCCAGACTCGGTGAAGGTGAGCGAGGAGGCAATGAATCTAATTCGCCGCTGTTTAGCGTTTAACGTAAGTGAGCGGTATGATATTTTCCAGCTCAGCCAGGACCCTTATTTGAGTAGCAAGAGGGCCGGTAAGCGGCAGCAACGGGGGACCTCGACCGCCAATATGGTGCCCCCTAGTATTTCTACTTCAGACTTGCCACGTGGTTCTTCACCATGAGATGGACAATGTCTAAATTATATAATTTCACACCATAGAGGAATTGCTTATGATGGCATTCATTTTCATATATACAGACATTTTGAGTAAATGCGTATTGTTTTCTTCATTTCTCATCTTTTTTTAGTAGTTACTTCGAAAAAAGCAGTAGCACTATATTTTGTGGTGGTTGATAGTTCTTCGATAAGTTAATCTAATGCCATTTTCCCCCTTCTGTGTCTTTTTGTTTCCCCCCTTTTCAGCTTTCAGTAAAGAAATAAAAATGTTGCGACGTTGTTCTTCCGCGGTATTCACTACGCGGTTTGTTCGTGGTTTTCTGATATCTGGAATGGTAAGCAGTCGGGTGCCACGCGGTATGACGGCCCTCCCCATGAAGGACAGTGAGGCCATCGTAGAGGAAATAGCGGAGGCCTATGTGAACATGGATCTTCAAACAATGACTGCCTTTCAGAAAAAGGCACTGAAGCACATGGCCCCTTCGCTTCCACTGGAGGAGGCGATACTGCAAGGAATGGGAGGGGGTGGTGGCATGGCGTCCCCGGCGGCGGTGGCCGCACCCGCAGTAGAGGCAGAAAAGGCGGAGAGCGCTACCCCTTCGGCTAAAAAGGGGGTGGAGAAGCAAGCGTTTGATGTGACACTGAAGAAGTACCCCGCTGCCAATAAAGTGAAACTCATCAAAGAACTGCGAAGTGTGTGTAATATGGCGATTCAAGACGCCAAGGCCGCAATTGAAAAGTGCCCTGGTGTCATTGCTACCAATGTACCCAAAGACGACGCGGCAAAGTTGAAAAAACTCTTAGAAGCTCTTGAAGCGGAAGTGGATTTACAATAGTTACAGAAGGAACGTTATCGTTACCATTGTTATAAAGTTTACGATCACCATTGTCTGTCTTGATGGGCTCGTTGTTGTTGTTGTTGTTTTCCAGGGGTTTTAAGTTGGTTTCCTTTTTTCCTCTCCTTTTTATCTATTTATTTAGTTTAGCTTTATTTACTTCTCTTCTACATCGAATGACGCTGACATCGTTTCTAGGACTCACCACGTTGGTGATTTTTTTTGTGGCAGACTTTTTTCTGGCTCGCTTCCTCAGTGCGTGCAAAGCCACACTCCCTGAGCTGGACGAGTACGCTCCCAGTCAGTCCCCCGACTTGGACACTGCCGCCGTGTTTGACTCCCTCACCAGCACCGCCGCCGAACTGTACCACCATCAGCAACAAAGGGCGTCGGGGAATTTGGGGCAGTACACCGAAACAGACCCAGTCCAACCCACAAACTCTGTCTCTGTGTTTAAAGGCAATCCCCTTCACGCGACAGTGGTGGTGTGTGGGGTGGTGGGACCGGTTGCCACATTTCTGTCGATAGTATTTCCATTTCTGATGGGCTGGTCCTTCTGGAGAGTGCCGCACATCCTCTCTCTCATTGTCCTCTTCATCTCCCTCCCCGCCTCTTGCCTCTACGCCGTCCGCGTGTACAATCTCTGTCAGCAGCTGGACGTCAGCAAATCGGAATGGATTTCGATGATGTGGTTTCGCATCGACTTTATGTTTATTATAGCGGTGGCCGCTTTATTTGGATTAGGGGCTTGGCTCATAGCACTGTGCCAAGGAGCCGTCGCCGCCTATCTCGCCCATCGAGTGATGAAGATGGAAAAACACATGGGAAATGCACAGCGAGAGTCTCAGCTGGTGCGAGGCGAAGTGGACGCCACCCGGGTTCATATCCCGGGATCGAAGGAATCCCGTGAAGCAACGGGTATTAACGACGGTTACAACGCTTTGAGCTAGTTCCTTTTTTCCCTTTATAATTATTATACCGTATAAATTATATATAAAGGATCTTTCCTTCAATATCTCTTGTCTGTTATGGTAGGTGTTTCTCCTTCCTTTTACTATCTTACCCTATTATTTTCTCTTCCTTTATTTTTAAAAAACAACAACAACAACAACAAAAAGGCGTCATGTTTAGATGTTTCTCTCTTCTGGAGAAAAAAGTGGTGTTCCCGCCCACCGGGAAGGCGGTGATGGCCAAGGCGAGGAAACCACACGCCGCCGGTACATTTACGGTCTCTGACGGCGAGGCGATCTTTTCTGGTGATGAACTTCTGCAAGACGAGGCCTATGAGTCTTTTCCTCGGTCCCAAACGGAGAGCCAACCTCCCCAGCAGGAGGAGGAAGCCCCTGTGGAGAGAGAGGAGCAACGCAGCCCGGTAGAAACCCCCGATAGTCCGACCGAGGCGTACCGCTTCTTACTGAACCACATCGACGCTGAAATAGCCGCCCTCCAACGACGGCAAAAAGAGGTGGTAGAGCGACGCCAAAAAGTAGAACAAAAGCAATCGACCCGTATTAAGGAAATTTTCGAATACATTGAGCAACCATGGCTGTTTCTAGAGACCCCTGTACCTCCGCCCCTCCCGGCCACGGGTGTGGATGTGTACATCAAGGAAATGACAATGAATAAGAAAAAAGACAACTCTAGCGACGACAAAATGTTCGTACTGGCGTGTCATAAAAACTATAGGAGTTTGGACTGGTCGGACAAGAGGCCCTATGAACAAGCCGCGGAGCACAATAATCGTCTTAGAGAGGAGCTCAAGCGGAAAATCACTGCCGGGTGCAGTCGGTTTGAGGCCTTTTGCGGCCAAATAAGAGAGTGCACCGCAGAGATGATTCGGCGGGGCGAGGTGCGGGCACCACCGCCCATGCAGTACCAGCCGAGACCTTGGTCCAAGCGGTATCAGGAACCCAAATCTAAAGTGGTCGCAGAGGAGGTGGAGGCGGAGCCGGAGGAGAAGGAAACACCCCGGCGAAAGGCTTCGAGAAAAACAAAAAAAGCAACCACACGAAAGCCTTCCACACCCAAAGTGAAACGGGCTAAAAGGGCGATAAAGAAAGAAGCAAAGAGTAAAGCCACAACCACTAGAGCAAAAAGAACAAAACAGGTAGCCAAAAAGAAAAGGACAAAAGTGACCGGAAGTCCTTCTTCTGCCGTGAAATCCATTCCTCTCCCTGCCATAGACATGGAGGCCATCAAGCGGAAAAAACAAAACCCCCGAAAGAGTGCCTCAGCCACTAGGGGGAGATCCAACACAAAGTCTAATAGTGCTAAAAGAGCCAAAGGAAAGTCCGTGACACCCAAAAGAAAGAAGGGGACTAAAAAGCGTTAAATAGAGGTCAACCCACCGACTACATCTATAGAGTTCTCATACAGTTTGTATTAACTTCAAGAAGTTGTTTATGACTCCTATGATTGTTACTTGCTTGTATTATGTTTACTATTGCTCTCCTCTAAGTACTGCTTTTCGTAATCAGTCGTCTTTTCCACTTCTTTGTGATTTTCTTTTTTTTCTTTTGATAGAAAAAAAAAGAAAAAAAGAAAGTCTTCTCTTCAAAAAGAAGCAAACAAACAAACAAAATCATTCGTCTTGTTTCTGGGACTTTATTTCCAGCGCCTCATACTATATATATATATATATATAAAAAAAAAAACATGAAGTTCATACCTTTACAGAGTTTCGACGAGATCAACTCCCTATGCGAGTCGGTTGAAGCTCAAGGGTGTTTGCTGACCATTCGCCTTGAAGCCTTCACCTGCCGAAATACAAAGGAAGAAAAGGAACTAGCTACCGCCATGTCCAAGAATATGATGTTGCTGCGTACCCCACCCATCACTCCATCCCCTGTAGTGGTGCCCTCCACGGACGGCACTTTCCCACCGATGGACTCCCTCCCACCACCGCTAGTACTAGGAGCCAGTGCGATGGACCAGGAGGCACCCTTCTCGCCGGAAGTGGATGAACGCCTCATCTATTTTGCCGCTGCCCTCAACAGTATTTACTCCGACGACGGGTATGACTTTTCAGTTTTGACGGAATACGACTTTGTGCGTCTGGAGGAGGCGCAAGTAAAAGAGGAAGTACAGACCTATCTCCAATCCCTCCCCGAGGTCTGCGAACCCGCGGTGTTTCATTTCTGGACGGCTATTCATGAGTTGGTGCTCGACGCCAGCCAGGGATGTGAATACTATGAGTTTCGCTCCCAGAGTGACCCCCAGGCGGAAAACTCTTTATTTTCCCACCACTACTTTCTTTACAATAAGCGGCAAAAAGCTTTGGTGTCTCTTCTTATTTTTGCACAAGGGAACATGTACCGCGGTGACGACGGCTACATGCCACTAGAAACCCTTCAATACGCCTGTGATGACGACACCGACAGTAGTGGACGTTACGATAGTACCCCTGATCCAGAGGACATTGAGCTTTCTGGAAAGAATAGGGAGTTTTACGGCTTTTAATTGTACAGTACTTGCTTTGATAGAGATTCCACAAAAAAGAAAACCAAAAATGTTGCCTTTTACCGTTATTGATGTTGTTGTTGATTTTCTTTTCTACTCTAAAGGCCATCTGACTTCCGCATCTTACAAGGCTCTCATTTCTGCAATTTTTTTTTCTCCCTCACTCCCTCTTTTAAAGCAAGAAAAATAATAATATATATTTACCGATATACTTTACACTGTTTAAAATGCCCGAAAAGTGCATCTCCATCACCAAGGTCCAGATCGGACACATTGTAGGCAAAGGAGGCGCTACGATCAAAGAACTCCAGGAAAAGACGGGAGCCAAGATTGAAATCATTGACGGTCCCCAGGTGAAGATCACCGCGGACGATGACGCTAAACTAAGCGCTGCGGAAGCCGAGGTGAAGAAGATTATTGCCAACCAGGAGAACCCCGACTACGAGGGTCCCGAGGGCGCTCGCCTCCGTAAGGAAGCCAACGAACTTGGTGACAAGCGTGGAAAACTATTTGACGAAGCCACCAAGAAACGCAACGCCGGCGATCACGAAGGCGCCAACAAGCTCGCTGCGGAGGCCAAGGAGGCTGGGGAGCAAATGGAGGCGAAGCACAAGGAGGCCGCCCGTGCCATTGCCAAGTACAACAACGAGGATAAGGGCAAGGGGGAGGACTACTTTGACATGCACGGCCTGCGTGAAGAGGAGGCGATGGAGCTGCTGAAGGAGCGCATCGCGGTGCTGGAGGCCAAGCCTACTGGTACGGTGACCGACTTTGAGGTCATCCCCGGTGCCGGCCACCACTCCGCCCCTGGACAGCAGAAGCTGAAGGGTGCCACGGAGAATTACCTAAAGGAGAAGAAGATCCCTTACGAAGAGATATCCGCGGGCTCCTTCATGGCCAAAGTTCCCGGAAGCGGCAGTGGAGAAGCTCCCGAGAAGAAGCAAAAGACCGAAGATGGTGCGAAGCCCTCGGCTGAACCTACTCCTGCTGCAGAGGCTAAGGAAGACAAGAAGGATGCCGCGAAGAAGGAAGACAAGGATAAGAAGGAAGACACGGATAAGAAGAAAGAGGAGAAGGAAGGGGATAAGAAGGAGGAGAAGAAGCAAAAGGAGAAGAAGTCCAAGTGCTGCGTTGTCATGTAACGTATCTCCAACTCTCTTTTCTACTGTATTTTATCATAAGTTTATTTATTTCTTTATTATTTATTTTAACTGGTCCTGTAGTAGAATCTAATGACCTGAACAAAGCAACTACGAATAAATTCATTTTCGTTGTGGCCGTGTTCGTGATTTTTATGAAAATTCCTATGGTTTCTCTTGTAGAAGTTCTCTGGTAGTGAGTGTGAGTGACTTTAGCTTTTCAGTAACAATTTTGCATTTTACTCTTCCTTTTTCAAAAAATAAAATAAAAATCATATAGTTTTATTCACTCAAACGCTTTATTCAACATAGGGAACACATGCCCGAAAAGTGCATCTCCATTACCAAGGTCCAGATCGGACACATTGTAGGCAAAGGAGGCGCTACGATCAAAGAACTCCAGGAAAAGACGGGAGCCAAGATTGAAATCATTGACGGTCCCCAGGTGAAGATCACCGCGGACGACGACGCCACACTCGAAAAGGCGGAAGAAGAGATTAACAAAATCGTCAAGAACCAGGAGAATCCCGACTACGAGGGTCCCGAGGGCGCTCGCCTCCGTAAGGAAGCCAACGAACTTGGTGACAAGCGTGGAAAACTATTTGACGAAGCCACCGAGAAGCGCAACGCCGGCGATCACGAAGGCGCCAACAAGCTCGCTGCGGAGGCCAAGGAGGCTGGGGAGCAAATGGAGGCGAAGCACAAGGAGGCCGCCCGTGCCATTGCCAAGTACAACAACGAGGATAAGGGCAAGGGGGAGGACTACTTTGACATGCACGGCCTGCGTGAAGAGGAGGCGATGGAGCTGCTGAAGGAGCGCATCGCGGTGCTGGAGGCCAAGCCTACTGGTACGGTGACCGACTTTGAGGTCATCCCCGGTGCCGGCCACCACTCCGCCCCTGGACAGCAGAAGCTGAAGGGTGCCACGGAGGACTACATCAAGGAAAAGGGCTACTCCTACGAAGAGGTGTCCGCCGGATCCTTTTTAGTGAAGGTCCCCGGTGGTGGAGAAGGGGTCGCTCCCGAGGTAGGGACTGCTGCCGCCGCCACGCAAGGTGAGGAACCCGAGGAAGAAAAGGAAGAGGCCGAGGAGGTAGAAAAGACAGAGGAGGCATCTCCTGAGGAAGACGGAGAACCTGCCGAGGAGGAAGCCAAAGAGGATGAAACACCTGCAGAAGCGGAAGACGCCCACGAAGAAGAAAAGGAGGAAGAAGAAGAAGCTGCTGGAGATCAAGAGGCTGCGGGTGAGGAGAACGTGGATGAAAATCCGGAAAGTGCCCCAGTCGAGGAGGAGGAAGCCAAGGCGTCGGAGGAAGGAGAAGCGGCTGAAGAGAAGCAAGACGCGGAGGAAGACCCTCAAGAGGAGGAAGGGAATGAGGCCGCCGATGAGGAGAAGGAGGAGGCGGAGGAGCAACCAGAGGAAGGGGGAGAAGAGGCCAAGGAGGAGGATGGCGCTGTGGAGGACACGGAAAATGCTCCGGTTCCCGAAGAAGTTCAAATCGACGGCACAGAAGCTAATGTCTTCATCGCCATGCCAAGTGAGGTCAAGGAACGCTCCGCACACTCCAGAGGGAGAACCGTGGACAATGAGGCCGATAAGATTGATGAGTCCGAAGTGCAATCAAAGGTGGCGGTGAGAATGCCTGACAGCGTTCGGGAGAAGCGGAAAATGAAGAATGCCGCGGCTGCCTCTTCCCCTGCAAGCGCTGTCAACCCAGAGAGAGATGCCCCTGTCAACCCAGAAGAAGTCACCAACAAGGAAGAAGACAACGAACGCGTTAATGTAGATGAGGAAGAGGAAAAGAAGGAAGAGAAGGTCAGTCAGAACGAGGAGAAGGGTGCTGAGTCCAAAGAAGATGGGGAGGAAGACAACGAATGCGTCAATGTAGATGAGGAAGAAGAAAAGAAGGAAGAGAAGGTGAGTCAGAACGAGGAGAAGGGTGCTGAGACCAAAGAAAAGGAGAGTGAAGAAAAGAAGGAAGAGGAAACCCCCGAGGAAGAGCCGAAAAAGGACCAGGAAGAAGATAAGGATGAGGAAAAGAAGGAAGAGGCTCAGGACGGTGAAGAAAAGAAGGGAGAAGAAAAAATGGAAGAAGAAAAGAAGGATGAAGAAGAAGAAAAGAAGGAAGAGGAAAAGAAGGAGGATGAAAAGGACAAGAAGAAGAAAGATAAAGGAGGCTGTTGTGCCACCATGTAACACAATTAATACAACGGCCACCGTGTTATCAGACTTAACTAACTGTACTTGTTTTAGGAGCAACGTGTATTCATTTTAAAGCATTTAACCCGATAGAATTTCACCTTTTATGTACTTTACACAGCTTCTCGGTGGAATGAATAGATTAAACTACACTTATCCCATTTGATTCTACCGTTACTTCTATATTTTGGTAACCCCCCTTTTTTTTTTCTCTTTAGTATACTTTATGAGGCATGAAGTGCTGGCGGAACGGGGAGAAGAGGAACCCGTCCAAGTTCACTGTGTCTTGCCAGGCCACTCCACCCAAAGCATAGTCCCCTCTGGGGTAAAACATTGGATCCGTGTGGAGGCGAAAAGGGCGACGGTACACAACGCTCTCCTCTTGGTGGAGGAAGAAAACCGAACGACTACAGCCGACACTCTTCCAGAGGATTCCGAAATCAGTGCTCAAGACGCTATTGACTTTTTTGCTCCGTAGAAACAAACTTCCGAAGTTGGACACAGCTATCTCAATTTCTGTTTACACTTTCCATCTCCAAAAGAAAAAAAAAAAGTGTATGTGTTTCTACTCCTCCACTCTCTCTTCTATTACTTACTTATTTTATTTTATTTTCTCACTCTTTTTCTGTCTAAAAGAGGATTAGTAAAACTGCTTCCTGTTTATTTTTTACTTTTTTCCCTGTCGGTCATGTCCAGAATTCCTAATGAGGTGAACTACAAATCCCTTTCCAAGGCCAGACTCTTTGTGGGCCAGCTGGAGCCGGGTGTCACCGAGCTAGATATATTCCCCGTCTTTAGTGCATACGGCACGGTGCTCTACCTTAACATTACCCGACACTCCACCAAGGTGACACCTACGGAGGAGCGACACATCCCTTGCGCCTTCATATGGTACGAGACCACAAAAGAGGCCGACGCCGCCATTGCCGCCCTTCATAACCGCTTCAGCTTCTCCGACCACGAGGACGATTCGAAGAAACGATACATTCAAGTCAGCTACGCCCTCAAGTCCCCCGAAATGTCAAGGTTTGGTAACTGGCAAAGGAAGCGCGCGGAGAGCCCCTTTAACTCCAAGTCCAAGCCCGCCCTGACTACCGCCCCCTCTGGTTGGAGTGTCTCCAGCTCTGTTACCCCATCCGCCTCCTACGAGGATCTGTCTTACGCCAACGCCCCGCAGAACTTTTCCGTCAGCTCTATGGGTTTCACGCACCCTATCAATCAATACGCCTAAGAGTAAGTAATAATAATAATAAAAAAGTAAAAATAGACAGCGAACAATGCATTTGGGTTACTTAATCAGTGATAAACCGATCTGTAGACCAATACCCGCTTTTTTTTTCCCCCCCTGTTTTATGATTTAATTTTTTTAGGAGTTGTTAATCACTGAAGAACCCTGCACTGCAAAAAAAAAAAAAAACAGCTGACCACCTCTCGACTTGTCTTTATCTCTGAGTACACTACAGAATATGACATAGTCATTCAAACTATCTTTTCTTGCTCCTTGTTTTTTTTACCTTTTAAAGCTATTCTCCCTCAGTCGAAAAATAATAATAAACATATTATATAGAGTGTTCATCATAAAAATAAAATGGCAGCAAGAAAAACAACTCGGCGAAAGGTGAAACTGCCTGGCGCGGCTCGACTGAACCGAAGAGGGGCCGAAGACTTTGAAAAACTTTCTTCGTCACTGAAACAAACTAGTGAAAATAACGAAGAAACTTCTCTGCCGAATACCACTGTGGAGGCCGCTCCCCAGGAAATTCCCAGCACAAACAGTCAACAGGAGGAAGAGAAGATGGTACCTGAAGCGGTGGCAGCGGCGGACCCAGCGGCACCTCCTCTCCCGGAGGAAAAGAAAGACGCCGCCGTTCCGGACCTCACCACGGAAGCTGCACCCCTCCCGAAAGAAGAAGAAGCCCCCAAAGTCTCCACCAATGAAGAAACCCCCAAAGACACTGATAAAAAGGCCGAAAGCAAATTCTTCAAGGACCTTGAGCCCCCGACCGCCGTGCCGACTCCTGAAAGTGCGTTACCAGAACAGCCCCCCACCCCACCCACCATCGAGGCAGCGAGCGAAGCAAATGCAGCACCCTTAAAACCAAAGCGCAAGCGTACCGCGAAACAGAGTGTCATCACGAAGGAAAAGAAGCCCAGAAAAATGAAAGGTATTCCAAAGAAGTCCAACGTTAAAATTGTGCTTCAAAGCACCGCCAATGATGTGAATCTGAAAAAGGAATTAGAAGAGGCCCGTCAAAAGGCCGAAGTGCTCGAACAACATCAAACGCAGCTACTGTCAGAGAAGGAAAAGGAGGTGGAGAAGGTGCGTCAACAGTCAGAATCCACCATTTCCCAATTGAAGGCGGAAGAGGCCACACTCAAGGAAAAGTTGGCAAAAGTGGAAGACTCTATGAAAGCGATGACCTCCTTTGAGGACATGAACGTTCAACTGCAAGAGGGATTAGAAAAGGCGCAGGAGCAGCTTTTGGCACTGGAGACGAAACTACAAGAAGAACTACTGCGAAATAGCGAACTCCGACAGGGCCAACACGTGTCGGAGAAGCAAGCGGAGCATTTGGGAAAAATGAATGAAGAGTACAAGACCCGGCTACAGCGCGCCGAAAGTCAACTCATCAGTAACGAATCCACGTTGAGCACCGTACGGAAGGACTTGGAGGCTCTAAAGGCGTCGCATATGACGGAACTTGCCGCCCTGCAAAAGGCTAACAGCACTCTTGTGAGCGAAAATAAAACCCTGTCGTCGACACTGACGGCAAACCAGTCCAAACTGGCTGAACTCGAGGCCAAGCTGAAGGATGTAGAGAACCAGAACCAGCAACACGCCAAGCAACAATCGGAGGCCTCCGCAAAGGAAATGGAACGTCTCAAGGCGGAATTGACCACCGCGTCTGCTGCGTTGGTCGACAAGGAGCGCCAACAGTCCGAAAGTGTGGCAGAAACAGCAAAAACGATAAAAGAGTTGCAAGGTCAACTGGTTGTCTCCGCCAAAGAGGCGAACGAGTTAAAGTCCCAGTTAAAGACCATAAAGGAGGAAATGATGGAAAAGATAGCGGAGCTGGAGAAGCGATACGCCGACCAGGGCGAGGAGCTGGCTCAGGCCCAGGAAGAGAGCAACACCAAAAGTGCCACGGTAGCCGAACTGGAGGAGAAAATATCCAGCACGGAGGAACAACTGGAGGCCTCCGCGAAGGAGACGAAGGAGCTGAGGGAGCAGATAAACGCCCTAAAGGAGGAAATGAAGAGTAAAGTGGAGGGCTTGGAGAAACAGTACACGGAAAAGGAAGAAGAACTGATTCAGGCACAACAAGAATGTCGAGAAAAGGGCGCCACTGTGGTAGAGTTAGAGGAAAGGATCCAGGCGTTAGAGCAGGCTGCAGAGACGAAAGAAGCTGCCCCGCAGGACACCCTCCACCACGATTCTCCTCAAGTTTCCCTCCAAGACACGACTAACGAGGAAGAGGGGGCAGAGGCGATAGAGAAGGAGAATATTCTCTCCAGTCTTCGAAAGGACTCTCTTCGTCAGTCGTTGCGCAAGTTGGTTCGCGAAAAGGTGTCGGAAGAGGTGCAAAAAATGTCGGAGGCCGCTCCCGAGGCGGTCGAGGAAGAGGAGGCGCCACCGAAGGAGGTGGTGACAAAGGAGATGAAAAAGAAGAAGCGCCACAGCGCCAAGGAAAAGCTGAAACGCTTCGCCAAGGAAGCAGAAGCCCGTCAACAAGAAAGGGAGACAAGGAAGGAGGTGGCGGTGAGTGCCCCAGAGGAGTCCCCGGCGGTTACCCTCCCGGAGAAAAAGGTCCCCGTCTCTAAAACTGCCAAAAATGGCCCCTCTGGACAGGCGCTCGTCCAAGAGGCCCTCCCCTTCCCAAGCGGTAAGGTGACGCTGGACTCTCTGACCGATGAGGAAATGATTGTCACCCGAGCGGGATTGGACGAGCCGTGGGATATCGGCCTGCGCTACGACTGGACGGAGCGCACGCTGGCGGTGGGGTCTATCCCAAAGTTTAGTGCCAACGACGCGAGGGCGTCTCATCCTTTTGTGAAACTGTTTCAGTCTAAACCAGCGTGGCTGCTGAAGCAGGTAAACGGGGCCGACGCCACCCACCTCAAGGACGTGGTAGAGGCCATGAAGAAGAGTAAGAAGGCCCACTTTGTATTCCGAAGGGCTTAATTGGGAACTGGGTTGTCCATTTATTACTTTTGCATAGAAGGTAAGTTGTCTTACCAAGTATAACTATATAGTGAGCATAGAAACGAAATAAATCATAGAACTAAACGTTTATACCAGTTTAATCAACCCTCTATTTAACGGTTTGTAGATGGAAATATATATTTTTTTGGGAGGGTCTCTTACGTTAGTCTGCCTACTGACACTTCCACTACAGATTTACTTTTCCCTTTCTTTCCTTCTTCCTTTTCCTCTCCTAGTCAAGTGTTCAATAGAGTAATATTTTATTTTTTTATTTTTAACTATTCGTACAACCCACCTTTTTGTTCTCCCCCATTGCAATAAACAGATCCCAGAGGTAACATGTCTTCCTATCAGTACGTTACTCGCTCCACTACTCCCCCACTGTATTACCGACGACCGGAAGGGGTAGCGCCATCGTACCAAACCCTACCAACCCGAGAGAGTTTTCAGATACCCTCCTCCAAGCCCCACACCGCCGTCCCGCCGTCTCCCCGAGGCTCCTATACCATCCCCACCGTTTCTAATCCGTTTCTCACCGCCACCCCTAATCACGGTCGCCTGGGGGAACCACAGAATCCCTCCGCCTACCTCCAAGAGAGGGCTACCCCTCGCTGGGCGCCCAAGCCGGAGGAACACACGTTGTGGAGTTCCATCGATGCGCAGGAGACCTCGCTAGCCTCGGAAGAAACCTTGTTAAAAGCAAAGCTGATGGAATTACAGTCCGAACGCAAGAGACAGGAGGAAGAGCAAGTGTGTCTGAGCAACGGTTGGGCCACCCTGTTTGAGCGGGAGGAGCGCTACTACACCGAGCCGGTGCCAGATCTGTCCTCGGATGTTGCCGCCCGCGAGCAGCGCTGCAGTGACCTCCATGCACAGCTGGAGCAGATGGAGTCCCACCTGTTCTCACTGCAGCAACACTTGGATATCTACGCCCCTCTTTTGGAGGAGAGGAGTGGGATAGAAAAGGAGATTGTCTCTGTGCGAAATGCGGTGGAGTCCCTCCAGAAGAAGCGCCAGGGGCTTATTGCTCGGTGCGAGCGGTACTTTGACGTCGAAACCAAAAGAGCGATGGAAGGGAAACGTGCCATTCACCGGCTAGATGTGGTGCTGAAAGAGATGATGCAGTCCGGTCCACTGGCCCAGCTGCAACCCAGCGAGGACCGCTCCCGCTCCACCTCTCGTTGTGTGACGTTTGCGCCGACCAAGAGCATCGTCCTCGACGTCGGGAGTCAATCCAACTCAGTAGAACCAGACGACATGGGTCTCACCAACAGCTTAGACCAGCAAACTAGACAGGAGACTTCCTACCACGGAGACCGCTCCATCTGCATCGGACTGGACGACGAGGAGCTGGGAGGGAACAGTGTGGTGTACTCTCTTAATAACACCAGTGGTGGTTTGAAAAAGAGACGTATGGAGGTTCAAACCGCCATTTAACCCTATAGATGCGCTATATTTTTAGAGTTTAGATTGATATAGTTAGTTCTGTCAATTATTATTATTATTATTATTATTACTTTCCTTGAATAGAACATTAAATGCAGAAAAATCAACAACGAAAAAACTACTGGCAATGTGTAAAGAGAGATTTTCGTATTCCCCTGATTCATTTCATAATACTCTTTACTTTCCCTTTTCTTTCTTTTTTCTTTCTTTTTTTCTTTATTTCTTCTCCGTACACTGGTACAGCTGTTCCATGCTCCGCCGACTGCACTCCAAAATGGTTGGGGCGGGGTCGATTTGCGGTCTTCCCCCTTCCCCACCGGCGGAAGTATTTTTAAAGACGCTCCCTCCCCCTGAAGAGGCGAACCCGCTCAAGTACGAACGATTCAAAAAGGAAGAAGAGAAACGCAGTGGGGCGCGGGGGGAACCTTTTTATGAGTTTGTGACGGGTGCCGCGGGTCACAAGCATTGCGTGCTGCTCACCACAGAGGGAAACATGGTGACCTTTGGCGATAGTCGATTCGGTCAAACCGCTGCGGTGAAGTCTAGACAGCCAGAGATGGGTGGTGGGGAACACGGTAGCGATACAGACTGGTCGCCCCTTTATATTGACCTGGCTGGATTCTTTCCTGAAGAGGCCACTCCCTCCACGCGGGTGTCCTGCGGGACGAACTTTTCCATAGTGTACCAGCAAGGCACGCGACGGGTGCTGTGCTTTGGGAATAATCACGTGGGGCAGCTGGGGGTGGGGGACAAGAAGGCGATTGACGCCAGAGTGGGGTTCCAGCGGTGGGATACGTGTGCGGGGTGGTGGCCCTCCTCGGAGGAAACCACGGTGAAGGAAATTGTCTGTGGTTACAATCATAGCGTCTTGACCCTTACGGATGGCTCACTATACGCCTTTGGGAGCAACACCTGGGGAGAGTTGGGGATCGGCACCACCGTGTCTCCAGTGTTTCCAACTCGCATTGAGACATTCGATGGCACTCCCCATCGGATTCGAAAAGCCGCCGCCGGCAACTCCTTCTCGCTCTTCTTGACCGAGGAGGGAAGAGTCTACGGGTGTGGGGCGACGAATCATGGTCAAATCCCATCCAACTCTTTTGAGCCCGTCCCTATCCCCCTCACCCGCTCCTTCCAACAGGACTACACGGGGGTGCCCAAACTGGACAAACTGATCCGGATAAAGGACATTGCTTGCGTGGGGTCCATGTCCGTCTACGTGAGCGAGAAGGACGAGATCTTTCTTCAGGGTGCCTTTCCCGAGTTTGGGGTGCTGATCCCCTCTCCCCGATTCACCGTCCTGGACCAAACTTCCGCCAAGCAAAAGTTCATCGACTTGTCTGGCGGGAGCCTCACGATGGGGGATTTTAAAATAGAAAAGGTCTTTAGCGGACCGGCCAACTTGTTTGTGCAGTACACAAACGGCTGTATTGCGGGGATGGGCGCCAACTCGGAGGGACAAATCCAGGGCGTATGGAAAACGTTTCAGAACAAAACCATCAACATGGCCCCCACTTTTCTCACCACCGAGTTATTCCCCATCTGGATGCCAGCCTCCTCCTCCTCCGCCGCCGCAACAGGAGACCGAAAGACGTGGTTTACCTCTGGAAAGGGCTTTACGCTTCTTGTCGACAACGCGGAGCGGTACGTACACCGCGAAACCACTAAACCCATCGAGTTACCCCCTGCCACCGCTCTGGAAGAAAAACGTCGGCGGCAGCGGTTAGTGCAAGCGCTTTCTAACCGTTGAGTCCAATGCCAATGCCTCCCACATCTTTAATGCTCTCCTTTCTTTTGTCTAATTTATTACTGTCTTTACCATGTCGACTACTTGCCACTTGTATTTGTATTGTACACTCCTCCACCTCTCTTTGTTTTTTTTTTGTTTTTTTTTTCTCAGTGGTAAAAGGGTTTTGTGAATGGCGGAAAAAAAACACCTGCAGCCACTCAAACCGCAAAAGCCACCCAGCCTTAGAGCCCAACCGATCATTACCACAGCTCTCATAGCTCAGTCGGTTAGAGCGTGGGTCTAATAAGCCCAAGGTCACAGGTTCGACCCCTGTTGGGAGCACTTTTTCGACCTCCAAATTTTACGTTGAACGAAAAAAACAATACAAGAAAAACTTTGCCTTCACCCGGGATCGAACCAGGGACCTTTAGATCTTCAGTCTAACGCTCTCCCAACTGAGCTATAAAGGCTTCGAAACGGTTCCAAACTCCTCATTGCCTAGCGGACTGCCTAGGGTAAGCGAAAAATTAGGGTGCTTTGAAGTCATCGTACCCAAGTGGTTACGGGGATTGACTAGAAATCAATTGTGATCTCGCGCGCAGGTTCGAATCCTGCCGGTGACGATTTTTTATTTTTTTGTCGTAGTTTTGTTGGCGCTCGGTAAGGCTTACAGCCCTCCGTTTTTCTTCTGTTTGGCGGGGGTGGAAGAAAAAAAAGCGGACCCTATGCTGGCCTATTTTCTTTTTTTTCGGACGCTTCGTTAGTGAAGGAGAGGGAGGGGGGCTCCGCTTCATTGCCGCTGATCCACTCTTCGGCCAAGTAAGGGAGGTGCGTTTCCCCTACCAGAGCATACGCTAAAGCGCCACTTCGTAAAGTATTCCTTTCGCTCTTCAAGTAAGAAGTGGAACCTGTAAGCTTCTTGTTGCTTAGTTTCCATTTTCACTCTCTCTCTCTCTCTCTCTCTCTCTCTCTTACTCTCTCTCTCTCCCTTTCCTTCACAGGTTACGTGCGCTCCAATCCATCATGTCTGCCTTATCGTTTGAACTCTACTGCGTCATTTTTCCAATCTTTGGAATGCTGCTTCTGTACGTCCTGCGCGTCCCCATTCTGTCCAAGTATATTGCGAAACTCATCACCGCGGTGGAGAAGCTCAGCATTGCGGGCGTTACACCTTTGACGGCAGTGTCTATCATTCTATCGTTGGCCTTTCTCTTCGACTTTATGCAGTACCAGGACAAGTTTTCGGCCAAAAAGACATTCCCTGATCTCAGTTTAACACTCCAACACGAAGCCAAACGCTTGCGTCTGGAGAGAAACATTTATATTCATATGGCAGGGTGCGCTTCGTGCCTCGCCGTCAAAACAATCACACAGCTTCTCGCCTCTAATCCCCCCAGTGCTCCCGACTCATCCAAAGCAAAGGCGGACTAGCAGAGCGGCAAAGTGTGGTTTTTATTTTTATTGTGCTTTTTTTTTTTTTTTACACTGTGTTCACGAAACACGGAATCGGCCTCTACAACTCTTCTAGTGTTTCAGCAACTATTTCCTGGATTTGCAGGATCTTGTCCCTTGAGTGTAGCACTTTACCTTCTCCTTGTTTCCTTCCCTTTTTTTTTATTGTAAAAAAAAAAAACCCTTCCTCTTTTTTTTTTGTTTTCCACTCTAACTGTACTACTGACATAGCCAAAAATACAGCAACAGATAAAAGTTGGCAAAATGTCGACGCCGACCAGCAGCGGCGATCAGATCCAAAAAAAGAAAAAACTACTCAATGGGGTTAACATTACTTTTACCTTTCCTAGTGGGTCTAAATATGTAGGAGCGTTTCGAGATGGCAAAATGCACGGTTATGGGGAATACGTCTACGTCCCAAGCGGAGATACCTATAAAGGAGAATGGAGAGCAGACATGAAGCACGGACACGGTATCTACACCTACGCTAGTGGCGACAGGTATATTGGAGAGTGGTACCGCGGCAAAAAGCACGGAAAAGGGCGTTTCGCGTTTGTATCCGGGGACGATTACACTGGCGCATGGAAAGAAGATAAGATGGAAGGGTATGGTGTGTACCGTCTCGAGGCAAATGGTAACCGCTACTTGGGCTGGTGGGAAGACGGGTTGCGCTGTGGTAAAGGGGTGTTGTACTCAGGGAACGGGGATGTGTACGATGGAGAGTGGAGAGAAGGAAAGGAAAATGGAATAGGTGTGTTTAGTCAAGTGGACGGCCAAGTATACTGCGGGGAGTGGAATAATGGTACCATGGACGGAAAGGGGATCGTTAGAGAGAAGGGGATGCTTTTTCTAGTGGAATACATGGGAGGGTATTTAATCTCAAAGACTCCCTTTGACGACGTGGTAGAGGAAGTACCAGAGGGTTGGGAGAGGTCGATGGCGTACTATCAAAAGTGGGCAGCGAAGGAAACCCCTTTTCCCATTACTACGAAACCCCCCGAATCTCTAGACCTGGAAGGAGAGAACAAAGTATTGAAGCGACGGCTTGAGGACGCACTGCATGCGCTACGTACTACTGTCACTGCAGAAGTGAGTGAACAAACCGATAAAAAGTCCCTCTTGGTTCACTTTCTTAAAAACTGCGCCTACTCAAAGGAACTGGAACAAACGGTGGAAGATCTACGATCCAAGTTGAGTCTAATCGAAGGGTCGCTTCACGAAAAGCAACTCGAACAACTTCGGATGAAAGATGAGCTGATGACGAAGGAAACGCTGCTCCACGAAGCAGAGTTGAAATTAGAGCAAATCGAGAAACGACGGAAAGAGCGAGCCGCCGCGAAACGACTGGCGAATCCAGAAAACCCTGAACTAGACGAGGACTTCGACTACTACGACGACACAGAGGACGCACTGCGGCAACAGTGTCTAGACTTGCTGCGCTTAAATACCGAGTACCAAAAAAAGATTGTGTTTGTCTCTGGTGAAAACGCGAGACTAGAAGCGGAAAATAAGAACCTTGAAGAAGAGCTGGAAAAACTAACCACTGCGAACGAGGAGACTCAATTGCAGTTCAAAAAGTTTCTTGACATTTTGTCTTCCTCAGGAGCGGAACAAGCTGTTCAGGAGGACGGTGACAACGAGGAGACACTGGCCCAGAAGCTGGCCAAAATTAATCAGTTGAATACGGAGTTAACCTTGCGAAACAGCTCCCTAGAAAAGAAACTAAATGGCGAAATTAATGAAGCCCAGGACACGGAAAATGCGCAGTACAGAACGAATGTCATGCTGAAGGAAAAGGTATCTCATCTAACGGAACAGGTTCAAGAGTTGAAAGCAAGATTGAAAGAGTCGGAGGATAACCTCTATGTGTCTCGTTTGGCGAATGAGGACCTTCGAAAGGAAGTGCAAACCCTCTCTGATCAGATTTCTAATTCTGCGAAGCAAGGTTGTACAGATGCTACTCTCATCAAGTCCATTGACGAGAAAATGGACCGCATCGCAAGATTAGAAAACGAGAATGCAGAACTCTCCCGTCTTCTTGACGAAACACGTTCTTTACTCGAAGACGATTTAAACGCCCAAAAGGAAGCGCGTGCTCGACGACGGTCATCCGCTGCGGCAGCGGAAAAGAAGGGCACTGAATTAGAAGAAGCCAAAAAAGACTTGGCAAGAACGCAGAAAAAGCTCAAGAAAACCAGCAACGAGAAAAAGAAGCTTGCCGTCGATCTCTACGAAACGAGACTGTTACTTTCCCGTGTGGATAGAGCGTTACAGAATTTATCTGGTGGTGTAACGGTTATGGTGCTGTTAAAAAACAGTCCCAACCCTTCTAAAGAGTCCCACGTTACTATTAATAGCGTGGATCACTCCCAACTATTGGTAAAAGTAGACGACGTGGATACCGTGCATCAGTTTGACTACTGCTTTGACTCCACGGCATCAGCCGAGTCGTGGTTTGCGGAGCTACGGCATACGTTATTTCCAGTGATGTTAGGATTTCAAGTGGCGTTCGTGACAGTAGGGGGATTTCACACTGGTAAAACTACCTTGATGAATAAAATACTTCCAGTAATAACCGAGTATTTGTCTAGTCAGGATGACTCCTCTGAAACCACCTATTCATTGAGCTACCGTCTCTCTGTGCTTGAAATCGGAGTTCACGGGGGGTACGACTGTATTGGGAGGTCATCTTTTCGCCGTGTCTTTCGCGATGCAAGAGGGTACGCTCAGGCAGAGAACGCCTCGTTTGTGGACTGCAGAATTAATAACATCACTGATGTGATTGATAAATATAAGGAAAATCGTATTCAAGTGGATGGTCGGTCGCACTTGTGGATTCAAATTCAACGCGTAAAAACGCATCGTACCCTTCAGACATCCACAGTAGGTCGGCTGACTTTGGTGGATCTTTGTGGAGCAGCCCCCTTAACGGATCAAGTCGACATGGAGGCTGCCCGTTTCGCCAACCGTTCATTCTTGGATATGAGAAACGTTGTATTTTCCTTACGTACTGGTGAAGAAGCGATTCCGTACGACAAGTCTCTGGAGGCCTCTCTTTTTTACGATGTATTCGGTGGGAACTCTTTGACCACAGTAATAGGTGCTGTTAGTTCGGACAAGGAATGTCAACCGACCACGCAAGACACGCTCGGTGTGTTGGACTCCTTTACAAACCTTCGGAATGGTCCCTATGTCCAAGACTACAATAGCTCTGACACTCTTCGTTGGCGTGAGCTGGTGAAGGCTCTTAGTTCCGATGAGCAGTCCGAAAAGGAGCTTATTCTTGTGGATGATCAACGGTTTCAGTAAAGGTGCATTTGTGTGTTACCTATACACACCTCTCATTCTCCCTAATTTTGTACTGTACTCATGTATGCTATAGGTATTTGTATGGATACCCTATGTTTTTATGTAACATTTTCCAACGACACTTTCTTATTATTATTATTACCTTTTATTTTTATTTTACTTATGCACTTTCCCTTGCTTGTTCTACAGCTGTTCTATATTGTTCTTTCCACATTAGGACTGTTATACCCTCTTTTTTTTTTTTTCACTCCTCCCACTTTCTCCGTCTTTCATTCTTTATCTCTCTTTCTGTGTTATTGACACAACTTTCCGATTAACGAAAGGCACTTATCATTCAGAACATGAGTAAGTTTGTGATCGATCCTGTTTGGAAGTGTGTTAACAAAGGACAGTACGAAAAGTATTGGGATAGTTTTAGGCAGGAGGCGGAGCGGCTTGGTTTTGTCGGGTTGGATCTTGAATGGACCTCCAGCAGAAACGAAGCAGAGGATACCGGCAAAGTGACTAGGATTTCTGGCCCAGTTGCCACTGTGCAATTGAGTGTTGGAAGTAAAACCATTGTGCTCAAGTACTGCGACCTCGAGCAGCTGATTCAAGGGACATGCCAGGATCCACTGCTCCCTCTTTCGACGGGTTGGCCACATCACCGAGAAGGGGTTAGAAAGAACGCAAAAGAGCTGCTTTATGAGGTGAAACAAAACACACTACAGCTTCTAGGAGACATTCATGTCAAAAAGGTTGGTGTCGGAATTGCAGGGGATAAGCAGAAATTTGAGTCTGAGTATAAGGATGTGCGTGTAGAAAATTGCGTAGATCTCAATGCTCTTGCCGAAGTTGCAGGGTACTCGCTTCCTTTCCCCTGTAGTCTAAAGGATATGGCTTTTACTTTTGCTGGGATGAAGTTGGAGAAGGATTACTATGTGGTAACGAGCAACTGGGGTGGTTTCTTGGGGGCGCTTTCTCCAAAGCAGATAGAGTACGCGGCTGCTGATGCGGAAGCCTCCTTTCGGGTAGCTCAATGCATTTTTCAAGGGGACGAAATTGACATGTCAGCTGTTCAATCCATTACCTCCTCCATGATTTCCAAGAAACAGGCCAAACGTAAAGGATCCAAGGAACAGAACGCACTGGCACGAATGTGTCACGGACGTAAAAAGCCGTACTACGACAACGTGTTTGTGTACGACAGTGAGGGATCACTGGCGTTTACTGTGGACAAGTCCAAAGCAGAATGGTACGTGGGTAAAAAGAACTTGGCGTCGGTCCGGGAGTGGTCTGGCGAGGGAGAGGACAAACAAATAAAATCGATACAGCTGCGCTTTAAACCGGACTTTGAGAAGTTCAACGATGCTCATATCAGACGTAACATGGACTATTTCCGACAACCAAAGGATAATCAGTGCGTGGTGTGTGGAAATACAGAATCGCTGGTTCGGTTTGCCATTGTGCCGTTCACGTACCGAAAACACTTTCCAAGTGTTTACATGAGTCACAACAGCTATGACTTGATTCTTCTTTGCACTACTTGTTTCGCAACCGCTAGGCAGCAGTATGACAACGAAATCAACAACATTGCCTCAGAGTTTGGTATTCCTTCTTGTATCCCGTCGGCAAACCAGCTACACCAGTATCACGAGTCTATTTTTGAAGACCGCTTTGGTCAAAAGGAAGACATGATCCCATCGACTCTCCGAACCAAAATAATGCAAGAGTATTTCGAGGTGTGTCGTTGTAGGGAAAAACTGATGCTCACCTTCAAGTTTGCCAAGGCTTGCCTCGAAGAGATGTCCACAATCCCTCCAGACAGACTGGAAGAAATGGGTTGTCTCATTGCAGAGAATATGGATTACCCCTTTTACGATCCTGATTTTTCGGATATGGAAGAGCAGATGACCGCCTTTTCTGGGGGGAGCCTTTCCGATGACGCGTTACGTTTCATTCTTCATGGCAGCTTGCAGAGCACAAAGCAACGAAACTTTCGTCAGGTACTCTCACTGTATTGGTTCAACTCCCACCCTGACCTTTTTCGGTTGATGGGCGCTACCACACGTGCGAGGGAAAAGGAAAGGACGACTAACTCTTCCGAGTTAGTTTCCGATCTCCCGTTCGTCGACAGTCACGGGTTTTTCATTGTTCGTGCACTGATGGAGAAGTATTCAGAGTCCGTGGAGAAGACCGCGGAACATTCGGTGGGGGAGTTTATTCTGCGCTGGCGACGGTTCTTTTGTGAAACACTGCATCCTTCCCACATGCCCAACGGCTGGAAAGTGGAAGATGGCGTGCTTGTGTAACATTGTTGCGTCCTAGTAGCGTTGTTGTGCTTCAACTTCTGTTTTCGTATTCTACTGTACCTGTACACACTCTATATACCATTTCCCTTTTCCTTTCTTGTCTCTCTCTTTTTTCTTTTCTTGACTCAGTTCTAGGTAATGGGAAACGGGTGCTCGTTCAGTCCAGAGGACACAGTAGAGGAAGAGAGCAGAGAGTCGGCGGAGCACGAAACAGAGACACCTTTTAGCGAGCCGGCAAATGCGACTCAAAAGGGAAACCTGCGTTATCTGACCAACAGTAGTAGCAACAACCATTCGCTCACTTTCGGGCCTAGAACACCCCCTCCTGCGGTCCGTATTCCTGATGTAAATGAACACTCAAAAACGATGGTGAGCACAGCTTACAGTACGCGACCCTACTCTGGCAACAACAGCACCTTTGACTCTCAGCTCTCCCCGTCGGGATGGGGAAGAATCAACCCTCCAAGCAGCATCCCACCGCTCCCTCTCGGCTCCTCTCCCATCCCGCTGGCCTACTCCCCTACTCAAAACCCCCTCGGCGATGTACAAAATCAAAGCGGTTCTATTCTCCTTCGCAATAGTTCGGTACGTACATCAGGGTCTGCGACTAGTTTCCGTCAAGGCGGATTTCGAAAGTCGACCCTTTCACTGGATGAAGACGAGGACGAGTGTGCCGACCGTGTAGCCGCGCTGATGAGGAAAATGTCCAAGAATCAAGGCTCTAGAAGCTCCTTGACTAGTTTAAATAGTTCCAACGGGTCGTTCGCCGACATTACCAATAATGACTATTTGAACCCCGGGCCTCTCTACGGCGGGGGTAGTGGGGATGCCTCCCTAGGCCCTACCACCCCTCGACGGGATTTGAATGCTAGTGTGGATATGACGTTGGCCGCAATGAGTGATGCTTCCAACCAGACTAACGGTCATCGCCGAGGCAGAACCTCAGTAAATTTCGTGAGTTGACAAAATTATCTCCTATTTTTTTCTTTTCCTTTTTCCCCTCGCCAATGTGTTAAATGGGATTTTTTTTTCAAAAAAATAAAATAAATAAATGTATTTTTTGCTATACGAACTTCTTATACATGTAAAATATCTTCATGTGACACATTTTTTTTTTTTTTAGTTTTCCCCTATTTTTGTTTTGTGTTATTTTCCACGCGAAGTGTGTGCAAAGTGTGGTTGGTTCTCTCTTCCCCCGTCCTTTCTATTTCTCTCTCCTTTCCCCCTCTAACGTACAAGTCTTGTGCGGCATGTCTAATTATCCAACTGATGTGAAGGGCTGGCTGGCGAAGCTGGTGAGCTTCAACACAGTCAGCAGTAATCCCAACATTGAGCTTTTGGACTATGTTGAGGGTTATTTGAAGCCGTTGGGGTTCCACTGCGTGCGTATACCGTCCCCGGAAAAGCCTACACACGCCAATTTGTGGGCCACCTTGCCCGGCGAGAATGACAGTCGTTCTGGTGGGATCATTCTGTCCGGTCATACGGACGTGGTACCGGTGGACGGGCAAAAGTGGGACACGGACCCTTTTGTGCTCACAGAAAAGAACGGCCGCCTCTATGGAAGAGGCGCCAGTGACATGAAGGGGTTTCTGGCCGTCGCGATGCATCTTGCGCCACGATTTGCCAAACTGAAGGGCAGAAAAAAGGCGATTCATTATGCCTTTTCCTACGACGAAGAGGTGGGCTGCGTTGGAATTCGTTTCTTGGCGAATTATCTCAAAGAAAATGGCATCACTGCCGATGCCTGTCTGGTTGGAGATGCGGGATTCGAAGTCATCACGGGCTCAAAGGGTATCGCTTCGTGGCGGGTTAAGGTGCATGGAAAGGCCATTCACTCCTCCATGGCACTGATGAACACTAGCTGTAATGCAATCGAGCACGCATCGCGTATAGTGTGGAAGATACGAGAAATTGCTCTACACCTTCGTGAAAACGGTCCTCGAGATGAGCACTACCTCAACCCTTTTTGTGCCATGTCAGTAGGGACCATCCAAGGAGGCAACGCCCCCAATACGGTTCCTGCATCTTGTGAGTTTGTGTTCAGTGTCCGCTACACCGACACTAGCATTTCCAAAGAGGTGGAGAAGCAGGTAACGAGCTTCATTAATAAAGTCGTCCTCCCTGACATGCGAAAGGAGGTCCCGGAAGCCAAGATTGAGATGGTACCGGAGTGGTTTGCACCGGCTTTTAACGCGGACGAAAACCACCCGTTCACCCAGATGGTCCGGCAGATGGTATCAATTAAAAGGATACGGAAACAGGCGGGAGCAACGGAAAGTGGGTTCTTCCAAGATATGCTAAAAATACCAACTGTCAACATCGGCCCTGGGGGATTTGGCGAGCACTGCCCCAATGAATTCACTGAATTGGCCTTGTTGGAGAAGTCAACTCGATTCACAGAGGAGCTCGTCGGTATAGTAACTACCCGCGGTATATCCAAGTTGTAATACAGTGGTCGAACGTTTTATTTTTCTCCTTAATTTTTTTTTTACGTTTTGAAATTAATTCAGGAAAGGTAACTTATTCCTCTGACAATTTTTTTCTCCTATTCTAAATTCCTGCCTTCCATTTTTTTATTTTTATTTGTCCAATCTCCTCTTTGGTAAGCACCTATTCTGGAAATTAGTGCTTTACATCTACTGTGCATCTCCTTTTTTCCCCCTCTTTACCCTATTGCAATATAGTACTTATAGTAGACCGCCTTCTTCTCGGTGGGATTCGTAACATGAAGGCGACGTGGCCTAAAAGGGAGGGTGAACAGGTCACTCTACCCCCTATCAGAGGGGCACCACTCACCAGTACCGAGGAGATGAAAGGCAAGACGGATAGTACCAAGAAGAGTCGAGTCAGTGTCCACAAGGCTAGAAGGAGTTCGATTGTCGACGATGTTGAAACACCCCCCATTCGGAAACGATATAGCAGTGTTGATAAAACCGTGGACAGTGACGTAGAGGAGGCGCTGGCTCGAATGGTGGCTCCTCCGGTACTGAAACCGCTTCCACCTAACTCACCCCGTGGTCGTCGGGGCCGAAGGTCTAGTGGGTCTGTGTCTATCTTTGATGTAGAAGACACCGGGTCCCTTTCCTACACGACGTTTGTCGCGTTTAAAAAGGGAGAGGCTACCAGTGACGGGTCTCGGCTGGAGCCCGCCAGGAGCTCTCTCAGTAGTATGAAGGTTGGCTCTTCTGAAGACAATAATTTGCCCTGCTCCCCCCGTAGTATAATGAATAAAGCCAATCGAAGTCTGGATAGTAGTAGTGGTATTGTCCCCCCTATCGCTCCGTGGCGGTCTAAGAATGGCGAACCGTTAGGCAGACGCCTTAGTCGCACTCCTTCCGCCCCTAGTACACCACGATTCTCTGGGGACATGGATACCTTACTCTGCGACGACGAAGACGATGTAGAGGGGGATGTGGAAAGAATATTCAACAAGGTGCAGCAGATGAAAGTGTGATGTTGTTGTTTTTCCTCTCATTTTTCCTTCATACTTCCTTTCTCTTTATTTCGTTGTCAGAATATATTGATAATTTTTTTTTTCGTTTCGCTTGTTAGCTTTGTCTTGCGTGTTTTTCTTTTGTAAATTATCTTGGTTTGTTTTTATAGTGACGTGCACTGAAATAATTTTTTTTTTTATCCTTAAAGATTGTATGCGTTCATGCGTGAATGTGATCGC
This sequence comes from Angomonas ambiguus, assembly GCA_019695575.1. NCBI lineage: Eukaryota > Euglenozoa > Kinetoplastea > Trypanosomatida > Trypanosomatidae > Angomonas > Angomonas ambiguus. The sequence continues at coordinate 45,219 of JADNSB010000051.1, read as the reverse complement.
CGTTCCTACAACTGTTCTATTTTTTTTTTCCCCCCTCTTTGTTTGTGTTTCCACATCGTGCCTTTCTCTCTAAAGGTCTTTATCGTTTACGTATTATGTTGAGCAGGTGTCGGATCCTACGGGCTAGCTTCTGGAAACCCGTTTCAGAAAAACTACACTATGACGTTTGCGTGATTGGCGGAGGTCCCGCTGGGATTGCCGCCGCAATGCGAGCCGTGGACTACCAGAAGAAAGTCTGTCTGATTGAAAAGAATCGTGTCGGCGGAACCGACTTGTGGAACGGTACACTACAGTCTAAGACGATGTGGGAGTTCTCCAACTATATGCGCAAGATTAAAGGAAACCAAGGGCGCCGTCTCTTCGGGGATGACTTAACGCCCGCGGTGGAGTTGGACGAAGAGGCGATGCGAGAGTCGTTGAATCACGTCAGCTCTACCAGAGCGGGACAGATCACCGCGGCCCTCACTGCTTGTGAAAACGTGGATTACTTATCGGGTCAGGCCTCGTTCAACAACAACAATGAGATTCTATTTTATAATCGTGTAACGAAGGAGTATCGTCATATTTCGGCCGATTATTTCGTTATCGCCACCGGCTCCCGCCCCAGGAGCCACCCCTTCGCCCCCACCGACGGAGAGCTCATTGTCACCTCTGACCACATCATGAATCTGCCACTTCCCGACAAGTTGGTGGTGGTGGGCGCTGGTGTGATTGGGTGCGAGTTTGCCAGTATCTTCTCCGGATTGGGGAAAACAAAAGTATCAGTGATCGATAAACAGCCTCATATTCTCAAAGGAGAGGACGAGGACATTATCCGTATGGTGGAGAAGCAAATGACGGACAACGGTGTGGTGATTCACCACAACTCTATTCTGTACGACATGCAGCCGTGGCGGGAGACGAAAGAAGAGGCCCAGGCGAGGGGGGATGAGAAGAGACGTTCGGGCGTGCAGTACACCATCATGGACAAAAAGACCAAGAAGCTGGAGACGTTTCAAGTCGATCGCGCGTTAATCAGTATTGGTCGTGTGATGCACTATGACGGGCTGGGTCTGGAAAACACCACTCTCCGCACCAAGGACGGGAGGCTGGTCGCCAATAGCGCGGGGCGGTGTGAGGGCACCAATCACATCTACGCCGTCGGGGACTGCTGTACCAGCATGTACCTGGTGAGTATGGGAGAGCACCAGGGGAGGGCGGCGGTGGATGACATTTACGGTAGTACACCACCCTCCGTCTTTAACGTTACGTCCTCCATGTCCAGTTCGGCTTACTTGACTCAAAATGTCTCTTCTGTAGGCCTGAATGAAACACAGTGCCGAAAGAAAAATATCGCTTATATCGCCGCTCGGCTTGGCTATGATCTGGTGAGCCGGGCCGTCGCCGCCGGAAGTGTGGGCGGGTTTATTAAAATTATCGTTTCCGATGACGCCAGTCGGACTATACTTGGAGTTCGAGCCGTCGGTCTCAACTCCAGTACACTGGTGGACTTGGGCTCCCTGGCCATCTACAATGGTCAAAGTGTGTATGAGCTGGCGGACCGCCTCACCGCGTACCCCGCTGTATCGCAAGGGTTTCAGGAGTGTATCCATGTCATCTTAGGTTGCTCTGAGCTGAAGCCGGACTGCTTCCCCTCCTTCACCCTCACCCGATGGGCCCCAGACCATTACTCTCGAGGGGTCACGTACCAGGAGGAGGAGCGACGAAAGGAGGAGGCGGCAAAAAAGCCCTCTGAAGCGGAAACACCGAAGAAAGTGTCCCCTAACACTACGGAGGCCGCTTCATCCAAGGAGAGGGTGATGGAGGAAACCGTAACGCCTCGCGAGACGGTCCCTAAACCGAAGCAGGCAAGTACACCCTCCGAACCCCTTCCAGAGGAACCCGTAAAAGAGGTGAAATCGACTCCCCCAGAGGAGGAGAAAACAGTTTCTAAAGAGGAGGCTTCTCCCAAACTGGGAAGTGTGTCGAAACCGAGTCCTCTTCGAATGCATTCTGGAGGGCCCAGCACCCTTCCAGGGTCCTATTTTAGACAGTAGTCCACTCCAATAAGGACCATGGCAAATCTATTTGCATCAAAAGTTTGAAAAAATAAAAATATCTCTGTTTCGACCTTTTCTGTGTTACGTGGATGAATCGTCATCCCTGTACCGAATGTGTATTTCTTTTCTTACACTACTATTTTTATGAATGTTTATACACTTTCTCTCCGTTTTTTTTTTCGTTTATTATCTCCCTTTTCTCTCCTACTGTTTTCAAAAAAGTAAATTCACCCCGCCACTTCTGGCATCAATGTTCCGAACACTAATCTTGCGGGAATTACCAATCCCGGTACAACGAAGCATCAACAAATACCCCCATTTTGACTTGTGTGTTATTGGGGGAGGTCCTGGGGGGATTGCGGGTGCCGTCCGCGCCACTGCGTTCGGCAAAAAAGTGTGCATTGTTGAAAGTCGACCCAAACTCGGGGGGGCCGACTTATGGGGAGGGACAGTACCCTCCAAGACTTTGTGGGAGATTGCAAAGTCTATTTATCGTATGTCAAATTCGGCGGAAACGGGACGCTTTTTAGAACCGTCTCTTCTGGAGGAAATGAAAGGAAAAATCAGCTCGGAGCGAATTATGAAATCTGTTCATCAGGCCAGCGAGGCGAGGGAGGACCAACTGGAGGAGTATGTCAGGGCGGCGGGCATTGAGGTGATTCAGGGGAAGGCTAGCTTTGCCAACGAGCGGGAGGTGGATATCTACGCAGGAAAGGGAGAGTACAATACCGTGACCTCGGATTACTTTCTTATCGCTACCGGGTCTGTCCCTAGGGAACACCCTCTCTTTCCGTGTGATCATAAACTGATCTGCAACGTGGATGACATTTTCAAACTACCTATCCCAAAAAGTATCGTTATTATTGGAGCCGGTCCGATGGGGTGTGAGTTTGCCGCCATGTTCGCCAATCTCGGAACGGTCAAAGTACATCTTGTCGACAAGGACGAGCGTATTCTCCCCTCCGAGGACGAGGATCTGTCAGACGCCGTGAGGAAAGGTCTGGAGGACCGAGGGGTCATTATTCATAGAGGTTCTCAGCTGTTTGATATCGAAATCGTGGAAGACCCGAAGACCGGAGAGAAGGGCATTCACTACTCCATTCAAAATATGAAGACGGAGCGACTAGAGTCTGCCACCGTGGAGAGGGCGTTGGTGGCCGTCGGGCGAAAATCGTTCTACGGTGGTCTTGGATTGGAAAACTTGAAGGTGCACGTCAAGAATGGGATCTTGGAAACCGATCACTTTTATCGTTGCACGCCTTACAATCACATCTACTGTGTCGGAGATGCCTCCTCGAAGGTGCGGCTGGTGACGATGGCCCAAGTGTCTGCGCGTCATGCCATTCAAAGCATGTACGGCGCCACCCCGTTACTGACGGAAACCAAAACACTGCCGAATATGTCCACAGGTTGGTTCTTTGATGAGGAGGTCGCTGCGATTGGGTTAAATGAGAAACAGTGTCGGGAGCACCACATTGGCTACATTGTGGCGAAACACAATTACAGCCATCTCACCCGTGGTATCGTCTCTGGTCAAACCAATGGTTTTGTCAAGTTGATTGTCTCGAACGACAGAGAGAAGCGTGTCCTTGGCGTTCGCGCCCTGGGCATGCACTCGGGGAGTGTGGTGGAGATTGTTTCCCTGGCGATTCGGGACCGTTCCTCGGTGTATGATCTTCTGCGGCTCAATCCCGCCTACCCTGCCATTGCGATCGGCCTCGTCGAGTGTGCCCGGATGTTGGTAGGAAGAGGATCCAGACAGTCGAACACCATTAATGAGGTGACACTCCGCCAGTGGACGCCGGACCACTTCACGAGAGGACGAGCCTTCTACGAGGAGGAGAAGGAATCTGCCGAAGAGAAGTAATCTGCTCTAATGAGCATCAAAAGTATATTTGAAAGAAAAGCAAAGAAAAGAAAAAAAAAAGATGGTAGATGGACAGACGGGTGTTCCCACCTCTGCAATACATGGAACGGGAGGTTTCTTTTCGTTTATTGTTCTTTCTATATACATTCTTTTTAACCCTTTTTTCTATCTTTTCCTTATACACGCTCTAGTTACTAGCACAATAAAAATTATTATTACTATTATTATCCCCACTCTCAATTCGAGTGTCTGGGAATGAGTATTAACGACGCCCCAATGGTGGAACTGGACGAAGGTGTCCCAAAAAAGGTACCGGAGGAGATCCATCTAGATACTAACGGTGATGTGGAGGACACCGACTACCAAACGACAAGCCGTCGCCGTTGGGCCTGTAATCCCATCAGGGCCGTTCAACACTGTATCTACCGCGTCTTCCCCCCCGGTGGTATTCTTTCTTCCGCGTTTAACCTTGCCAGTGGTTCCCTCGGTGCTGGTATTTTGGGTCTCCCAGGGGCCTCCGATACTTCGGGGCTTTGTATGGCCATTATTTATCTGGTCATTATCACCTTCTTTTCCGTCTTTTCCATGCATATTTTGGCCATTGTCGCAGAGCGGACGAATATTCACTCGTTCGAAGGGATCGCACGGCAGCTGTTCCCTGGAGGGAAGAACGCCTTCTCCTACTGGGTCGCGTTTATTCGCTGGTTTTATTCCTTCGGGGCTTGCATCGGCTACGTCATTAGTGTCGGGGATTGTCTTTCTCCCATCTTTGCGGGAGCGCTGGAACGCCAGCCCGACAATGCCGCGCTTCAGTACTTCAACAAAATTTCTGGGAAACGCCTCCTCATGTCCCTCATCTGGCTCTGTATCATGTTACCTTTGGTGATCCCGAAACACATTGACTCGCTTCGCTACGCCTCCATGTTTGCCGTCTGCTTCATGACTTATTTCGTCGTCGTCATCATCGTGCACAGCTGCATCCACGGACTTCCAGAGCACCGGCACAACGTGATACTCTCTGGCAATCACAACAATGACAAACCTGGGCCATGGATCTACCTCTTCCGTACCGGCAACCCCGCGCTCGGTGGACTGGGCGTGTTCATGTTCGCCTATGTTTGTCAGATTAACGCGTATGAAGTATTTTGGGATATGCCCCTGGTGAAGCCGGCCACCTTACCGTGGTGCCAGGGTTCAGTACCTCTGTATTGGAGGTGGGTGTGTGAGGACAGCCCACTCCAAAGCTGGGAGGGAAGCCAAGCGCCTGCAACTTTACCTCGTGTAAAGCTGCGGGCCCGAGGCTCCGGCAAACTGGCCAAGGGTGGAGCCGTGATTGTGAGGTCAGGATCACAACAGAAGATTTGTCCACCTATTAGCTACTCGCGCCTGCGCGTAGCGACATTGCCGTCTCAGAGGACCACTTGGTTGCGTCTTCTCCTCTTGCTGAGCGGTGATGTAGAGCGGAACCCGGGTCCGATACTTAAAGTTGCCCAATGGAATGCGGCTGGGCTTACGGATTCGAAGCGTCTGTTATTAGAGGAGCGTCTCCGTGAAGAGGAAGTTGCTATTTGTCTTGTGATAGAAACTCACCTGAGCGTTGAGTCATGCGTGGCCTTCGCTATACGCGGATACCAGCATATAGGAGCTGTACGACCCACTAAAGGCGGTGGAGTTTCTATACTGGTACGTGAGGGTTTTATCATTCAAGGGGACAATAGTTTCTCCGGTTTGAAGGTCGAAGTGGCCTCTACCACTCTTCATTGGAACAACCACCTACTCGGTTTAGTAGTAGGGTACTTTTCGCAGGGTCGTAATGTTACCGATGTGACCCTCGGAGAGTTATATGGTGCGATACCGAGCGGTAACCCGGTATTACTGGCTCTCGACGCAAATGTTCATCACGAAGCATGGGATTGCTTAATGCCAGAATCCCAAGGCGGAGTCCAGTTAGCACAATGGAGCGTAGACAATATGTTTGATGTCTGCAACGACCCAGCAGTACCTACCTGGCGTAAGTCCCCGTATGAAGCCGGTCATTCCTCCCCAGATGTAACGTTAGCTAAACATCTTGACATCACCGATTGGTCCGCTAAGTTTCTACCCGAGAGTGACCATGCATGGATTACCTACAATGTTCACTTGGGAAATGACGGAATGACCCCGTCGGCGCTACAGCATACCAGACGATTGTTTACATGGAAGAAGGCGGACTGGCCAGCCTTCCAAGTCCTTATCCGTAAGAGATGCAAGCGGATCGGTTCACTAAGGCATCAGCACTGGAAAGAACGGAAACAGATAAGGCACGAGCGGGTAAAGATACCCCGGTATGTAAAGCTACCTAACCCGAACCCAGCTCACGTCGCAAACCGAATTAAGAAGAGACTCCATCTCCGGAACTCGTCCCAGCGTCGTCTAAAGAGACCACGCGCCGCTCTCCTTCGTCCCAGAAAACTGCTGACCAAATGGTTGGCGAGGAATAACAAGTGGAAGTTAAATAGAGCGAAGAAAGGATTCACACTCTCTGTACCCAAGCGAGCAGAATACTTGGCGAAAACAATACGTCTAGCAACGAGATTATACGTCCCTCATGCAGTCGCTCGTAGACCACCCTTCTGGACTCCAGCCCTTACAGAATTGCAAGAACGCATTCAAAAAGCGTCCACCGCAAAGGAGAGAGGTGACCTTACCTTAGAATTTAGGTCACTTCTAAAGAAAGTCGGAGTGGAAAAGTGGCAACAGACTTGCTCAGCGCTTCATGTGGCGGAAAAAACAAGCTGGAAAATCATCAGCTCCATCTACGCCCCTAAACCGTCCAATACGGCGACCATTATAGAAGATGGTCGAGTACTGTCCAGCAAGGAACAAGCCACGGTAGTAGCAAAGATGTATGCCAACGTTTCGAAACGCCACCCAGATGCAGAAAAGTTGTTTCGACCCCCGAAACCGCAAGAGCCGTTCCGATCGATCTCCATTGCAGAAATCGAACACGCCCTTCGTTCCATGTCCAAAGGCACTGCACCGGGTCTGGATTTTATCCACTGTGAATCCCTTCATAAATTGCCATTCACGGGTCTCCGTGAGATGCGCAACCTATTTAACGGTAGTGTTGAACAAGGCATTGTCCCTCCACTATGGAAATCTGGCACGATCATCCCCCTACTGAAGCCTGGGAAACCTAAAGAAGCCCCAGAATCGTATAGACCTGTTACTCTGACCAGTAATGTATGTAAGCTCTTGGAGAGAGTGTTGGCTCAGAGAATCCGTGAACAGGTTGAGGATCAACTGCTCCCGTATCAATTTGGTTTTCGCCCGCACCGATCCACAGTAGACCCCTTACAGCACCTATACTCCACTATCCTCACGAGAGACCCCGGCGAAAAAGTCGGGGCGGTGTTTGTGGACTATGCCAAAGCGTTTGACTCCGTGGACCATTGTAGTATCATCAAGGCCTTACAAAGGTTTAGGGTAGATGGCTACATCATCCGCTGGGTGGCAGACTTTTTGAGAGACCGCACCAATCGTGTCCGCTTAAACAATAAATTCTCGAAAGTGGTGGAGTTCTCCCGTGGAGTTCCACAAGGATCCGTGCTAGGTCCGCTACTGTTCATAATCACAATAGATTCGTTAAGTGTGGCCCTACAGCAAATTGAGAACCTGGATCATGTATTCTTTGCAGATGACCTTACCCTGTTTGTTCGTTCCAGTAATACGGCTGTGATAGAGAAAGTATTGCAAAAAGGAATGGATGCGATTGCTCAATGGAACCGCACGCACTTCATGGAAGTGAATGAGAGCAAAACACACTACACGATGTTTGGTACGTCAAAAGCTGGAGCCCTTAATCTGAAGATCAATAGTACCAAACTAACGGAAGACAGATCCCCTCAACTCCTCGGTATTGAAATGAATACGATTGCAGGGATGAACACCCACGTCTCCAACGTCACCAAAGCAGCCAGAACAAGACTACTAAAATTGCAAGCTGTGTCTGGTCCCAACTGGGGGCCCAGCAAGAACTTCCTACGCCCCTTTTACCTCGCCTTAGTACAGTCCAAAATGTTATATGCTTCCACCGCGTGGTGGTTCAAAGCCTCGAACTCCAACAGGAAAGCTTTGGAATCTCTCCAGGGCAAAGCAGCCAGTGTTATAACCGGAGTTCCTGTAGGCGCCCACCATTCAGATGTTCTGAAAGAAGCCCGTCTCATCCCACTGGAATCCATCGTGATACTACGTTCGGTACGACAATACCTCAACTCGGTAGTACGCGGAGGCCCACAGGCTGAATGGTCCGCAAAGATGTACCCACCAGAACATCCGGTGCACAAAGCGATAGAAGAGGTGCAGAAGGACTTTAGTACAGTAGACAGCTATGCAACTCCACTAACGTCTGACACGCTGCCTAATCGTAAATTTGCCTACTTTAACTACTCCCTCCCTGGTTCCCTGACCGCGAAAAGCCCTATACCTCAGAAGAAACTAGCGAATGAAGTTCGTATCGAGAAATCCTCCAAAGGTGCCAAAATGACCCTCTGGACGGATGGATCGGTGTCATTAGATATTGCCTCTGCTGGAGCAGCTATGCTCTATGAGAAAAATACCCTTATTGACACCGCCGCGGAAGCTGCAGGTCCACTAGCTTGTAGTTATAGAGCAGAATGTGTTGCTATGGAAGCGGGATTAAACTTGTTGCTACTCCACACCACGTATGGTCGCTACAGGAGAAAAGTCACGGTGTTTACGGATTCCTGGTCGCTTATCGCAGCACTGAACACTGGACCTCTTACAGTCCAGGAAGGCATACTTCGACGCATTTGGAGGCAGATTATGACCCTAGCAAAGAGAAAAATACGCCTCTCCTTTCAGTTTGTGTTTAGTCACTGTGGTATACCGATTCATGATGAAGTGGACAAACTGGCTAAAGAAGCAGCAGAAGAGCTCCCCCAAACAGTTCCGGCATGGATAACAGATATCGTCACTGCAGTTAATCGTAAAGTCATGCAACCAGCGCTTGCCAAGAATGACGACCCACCCACGATCCGACAAGTGCTTACCACAGTAAATCGACCCTCCCCAGACCGATTAGCCCTCACTCGCATGGGTGAAACCCTACGGGCCCAATTCCTCTGCGGGGTGAGTCCAAAGTTTGGCTGGTTAAATCGTATCACGACGAATTCTGTTAATCTCTCCTGTCGATGGTGCAAAGAAGCACCACCAGGCCCTCTTCTTGAAGACCCAATAAGGAAGCGACGTATGAGTACTTCCCCAGAAGCTTTACCACCAGAAAATGGCCCTCCTTTAGACTCACAAGCCTCGGAGGATACCCCTCCCCAACGATCTGTTAAATACACAGCAGCCGAGAACCCTGATGCACCACAAATGCCCCACCGACAGTTGAACGCAACCAGTAGAGTACTTTGTCCCGAATGCTGGCAGACTTATGCCACTAGAGGTGTGCTTCGAACCCATCTCAAAAATCACCATAAACTGAACTCAACCCTGGTTAAGTCACTCGCCCAGCGAGCTCTCTGTCCCCCCACTACTACGGCTATTCGCTGTCCAGTTCCAGATTGTGATTCGATTCTCCAGGACATGGAAAAGTTCCAAGAACACATGACTACGACGCACTCTGATTGGAATGTTTCCTCGTCCGCAGACTTACAAGCGCTTGCCCCTCCAGATCCCCCCCTTCCTCTCCTCCATGCTAACCCTGCCCCTGCACCCGTCCCCGCGCGATCTCTGAAATTAGAATGCCCCAGGTGCAATAGGAAATTTTGTCAGATGAGATTTCTCCATGATCACCGCTGTTCAAAAGATCCCACCCCAGAAGACTTCCCGGATCCCCCGAACATGCAATATGCAGACGAAGAAAGAACACTGTATCAGTGCCCCTACTGCCCCAATTCGATTTTCCCAGCAAAGTTTAAAGCCCATCTGACCAAACGCCATACGGATCTCCCCTCTCCAATCCTACCCGAGGGGGTGGTAATCCCAATGGTACGATTTGTGAACGATACTTCCAAACCAAACTCGGTCATTTGTCCCTACTGCAGTAAATCGTATAATAAATACTGGGCACAAAGGCATATTCATAGTGCTCACCCGACCCAACCCATCCCAGACAATGCAGAGTGCTGCTCGACACACAAGAGAAGTCGTACTGTTATCGGTCCTACCGAAGCAGTTCCCACTGGAAAGATGCGGTGCCCCTATTGCCCCTCACATGTATTCACTATTTTTAGAATCGCCGGACACATAAGACGCGTGCACCCAGGCAAGGAGATTCCCGAAATTCCGGCCAAAGAGAGAGCGAAACGACGACGCTTATCCCCCGAAACTCGTACCTATACGTGCACCGAGTGTCCCCTTACATACAAATCACAAAACGCACTCCGCTCCCATGTAAGGAACAAACACGAGGGAAGAGATAATATAGTTCAGCCCCCAGAAGCACCTCTTATACCCCCACCCTTTCGCTGCGTGTTCTGCGACAAAACGTTCGCAAACAGATCGTCCCTCCACAACCATATGGTGGTACACCACCATGGGGAGTCCAGAGGCGAGCAGTATGACCCAGAAATAAACGAGTATAGAGAGATACGAATAGCCCCAAAGAAGTGGGGCTGCTCCAACTGTAAACGTACCTTCGCGTCACTTCCGACTCTCCAGCAACACCTCATAACTAGTCATGGACTAAACAACGTCCCCGCCAAAATACCGTGGTTTCGAAAACTTCCCATAGTGGAAACTTCGGAACACCTTCTCATATGCCCTGCACTCAAAGAACTTCGTGAGAAGCATGGAATCGAACACCTGAGTCGACCCAAACTACTAACTGATCTAGGAATTGTTTCATTCCTTGGAGAGGTATTTGCCATAGAAGACCAACTTATCGTTGAAACTGTCCCCCCAAATGAGTCCCCCACAAAATGATATCAGAAGAAAAATCACCATTATTTTATTGTTTTATTGTTTTATTATTTTATATTATTTTTATTTTCGAGGGTTAAGGCGCCTTTGGCATCAAAATGGTATCCGACGCGAATGGTTATGTAGAGGGGACTTAGTCGTGTCAGGGAGCCGGGGAAAGGACAAATATCAACAGTGGAGAGTGGTTTTTCTTCTTCATTGGGATTGTTCTTCTAATAACAACATAGATGTTTTCGAGTTCGCCGACACCTTTAAGTGAGTTCTCGGTGGAAACTCTACATTATTTGCAACGCAAGTTGAGTAAGACACTCTGGGGTGTTGACAAATAAGCTGCGTAGTTAGGTAGCTCTCTTATGGAGGTGGGAAGAGTGCAGACGCATCGGAAAAAAAAAAAAAAAAAAAAAAAATTTGGGATATGCGGCCTGAAATTCGCACCGTTCGCGGGTATACCCTTGCCGCGTTTGTCGGTATGATGATCTGTGGGACGCTGTACGTGATGGTGTCTGTGTTTGGGTACTTTGACTTTGGTAGCGAGAAGCTCTCGGACAACTCGATTCTGCTCATGTACCGTCCGCTGGAGGAGGGCGAGGTGATGCTGGCGTACGTCGGCGTGCTCGTGAAGCTGTGTGTCTCGTACGCGCTCGTGAGTATCGCCTCACGTAACTCCATCTACTACGTGATTGGGTGGCAGTCCAAGTACCGGAACTCCAAGAGCCACAACAGGGCCATCCGGGAGAGGCAGCAGCAGGCGCGGGAGGAGTCCGATGAACCGGTCAAGTACCGCAGCGCCGACTTGGATGTTGTAATTGACGAGGAGGAAGGGGACAGTGACCGTAATAATAATGGCGAGGACAAGGAGGATTCGCTCTTTGTGGACAACATTCCGTACTGGCGACACTTACTAGTAGTGATCATCCTCGCCGCCGTGAAGCTGATCTGTGGGTTATTCATTCCCAATATTCGTATTGTCTTTGGGTTCACTGGTGCGATTAGCGGCGGGTTTCTCGCGTTTATCTTTCCTTCCTTGTTTTACATGTACTCTGGAAAGTTTAATCCCAAGGACGCAGGCTGGTTTAACTACATCTTCACCTATCTACTGCTTATCTGTGGCGTGGTGGGGTTGGTGTTTGGGACCGGTGCTGCCATCTATACCACCATTTCCTAGTAGCCTTTCTTTTCCTGTATACCAGTGTACTCTGTTACTCTCTACTGAAATGGGAAGAGGGGGTAAATCGAAAAGGAACGGTGAAGGAAGCATTATACACCATCAAAAACCTAAATTTTCCTTTTAGTTGTTTCGATTTTTTTTTTTATTTTAACTAATTCTACTTATCCTGGACATGCAAAAGGCCACTTGTTGTAACACCCCTTGGCACTTGTCGAAATAAACTTTACTCGAGCAATATAAAATCTACCCCTGAAATTTTTTTTATTTCCCCCGTATATTTTTTTTCTTTTTGGTTGCGCCTTACTCTTCCGCTAAATTCCACTTTCTTCTCCCCCTTCCTCCTCTCCTGGAAAGAAACAAACCTATTTTTTTTTTTTTTAATTCCTACCTCCGGTGATGGCCGGAATAGACCTAGATGACGTCATCCAAAAGTTGTTGATGAACCCCACCCACAACAGTGCCGCCCTCCTAACAGAGGAGGAGGCCCAGCCCACCTTCACTCGACAGTCCCGACTAGACGCGTATCAGCAGAGCACCGGGCTCGCCAGTCGCACGATCAAAACCAGGGGCAGCAAAGGGGGCAGCAAACTAGGGGAAGTCACCGAGGACGAGGTAGTGCAACTAGTAATGGCGACACGCAAACTGTTCATGTCGCAGCCGATGCTGATTGAGATTGAGGCCCCGGTGAAGCTGTGCGGGGATATCCACGGACAGTACCACGACCTCCTTCGACTCTTCGACCTAGGTGGCTATCCCCCGGAGAGTAATTATATTTTTCTCGGGGATTATGTAGACCGAGGAGAGCAGTCGCTCGAGACGATTTGCCTGTTGATGGCGTATAAGCTAAAGTACCCGGAAAACTTTTTCTTGCTGAGGGGCAATCACGAAACGAGTAGCATCAACCGCATTTATGGCTTTTTTGACGAGTGCAAGCGGCGCTACAGCGTCAAGCTGTGGAAGCTCTTTACTGACACCTTCAACTGTATGCCCGTTGCGGGCCTGGTAGAGGACCGCATCCTTTGTATGCACGGTGGCCTCAGTCCTGAGCTACGCAACCTGGACCAGATCCGTCGTATTCTCCGACCCACCGATGTCCCCGACACCGGTCTCCTCTGCGACCTCCTGTGGTCCGACCCTGGAGAGGAGGGGCTGATGGGGTGGGGGGAGAATGACCGTGGGGTGTCCTGGACCTTTGGGGAGGATGTGGTGAACCACATTATAAAGCTGTGTGACTTGGATCTTATCTGTCGCGCACATCAGGTGGTAGACGAAGGGTATCAGTTCTTTGCGCAGCGGCGGCTCGTTACTGTCTTCTCTGCCCCCAACTACTGTGGGGAGTTCAACAATGCGGGTGCATTCCTTTGCGTAGACGAAAACTTAAAGTGTAGTATTATACAGATTAAACCGACGTACGACGTAGACATGTTTTACTAGACGGTTGATAGGATTCCCTTTTATGGTTGTTCATTGTATGTCTCTGTTCCGTGTACCATCGTTCATTTTTTTTTCTTTTATAATTTTCTCCACAACACGTACCCTACTTCATACACCACACTATACTCTATATAATACTATGTCATACAGTATACAAATGAAATTAAAGTAAAATAAGTGGTGATCTTTTTGTTTTTCGTTTTGTGGTATAATGCATTGTACTTCCCCAAAAGCAAAAAGAATCACTAACTATACTGCCACATCCCTTTTCTTTCTTCCTTCTTCTTCTCTTTTCTGACCTTTTTACTGCCGTGATAGACGCATGTCCAATGAACCCCATTCCCCCATAGACATACCAGAAAAGCGCAACTCGTTCTGGGAGGATTGTAAGAGTAAGTGCACCCTCTCCCTTCTTCTCTCTATTCTGAGTGTGGCGTGTTGGTCGCTAGCTGGAAATGCGTCCCGGATCGCTCTACACACCGCCTTCTTATCGATTCCGTTTTTCCCCACGTACGAATTTTTCGGTCCGAACACGATTGGCAGTTTCGCGATTGGCTTTTTCAACACACTTCTCCCCAAGGAGACGGATCTTCCCCTGGTGTCGCGGGCGTTGTCGGTGGGCTACTGCGGCTGCTTCACCACCCTCAGCAGCTGGGTGGTCGACGTTTGTAACAAGAACACGGCCGGGGAGGCGTTCGAGGAACTCCTCTCAGGTATTACGATGCCCTTTGTCTTTTGTGTCTGGGGAATCGATTTGGGCTCGTTTCTTCACCGTGGTTGTATCAACATACTCCCTTGTGTGACGGGGCTCAAAGACCGACTCTGCGCGATCGATATTCTTTTTTTGACCCTCTCCCTCTGTGCAGCGATTGCAATCCCCATTGGTATTCAGGTCTCCATTAACCAGGGACACATTTCTACCGTCTCCTCTAGGGACATCAAAGCGGTAGCGTTGGCTCCAGCCGGGGCAGTCGTCCGCTTTCTTTTTTCTGTGTTTTTGAACAAGCGAAAAGAATGGTATTCCTTTCCTGTCGGAACGCTTCTCGCAAATGTACTAGGTTGTTTCTTGGTGGTTTTCATGGATAACTACAGTTATCACCGTCCGGGTAATGAGTGGTACTGGATCGTTACGAATGGTATCTGTGGGGCGCTGACTACCGTCTCTTCGTTTGTAAATGAGTGTGTTGGGTTCAAGAGAGAAGGGAGGGACCGATGCATGTACCTGTACGGACTCACCACCCTTGCTCTCACCATCACCATCGGGGCAGTGGGACGGCGCTCTAACTACGACTAATGAGTAAAGCGGTAACAATAGGAAAAAAAAAAAGGGATGGGGATCCAACAGACGCTTTGTATATTACCCCCCAAAATATAACATGCTAACTATAACCATTACTGAAATGGACGCATTTTCACTATAATTATTCCTTTTTTTATTGTTATTCTGGTTGGATAAAGTCGCTACTATATATTTTTCTCTCCTCGTCTTTTTTTTTTTTGTAGTATTACAGTTAACGCTTCTATTGCTAGTGTATTTATTTTAGCGTTTTAATAATAATCCCACTGATCCCATGTCCGGAGGCGCCCCTCTCAAACTCTCGGAAATACCGCTTCAAAAGGTACACGAGGTACAGTTTGAAGTATTCAAAGAGAAGCAGATCAAAGACTACGCGGTATGCTGTGTCGATAAGGCAAAGTCGTTCGAGAATGGAGTTCCAGTAAGAGGTGGGATTAATGACCTTCGTATGGGTAGCACCGATTTCGACAATGTCTGTGAGACTTGCAAAATGCCGCATCCCGACTGTCCTGGGCACTTTGGCTACATTGAGCTCGCCGAACCCCTCTTCAACATTGGCGTCTTCGACCTGTTGCTGCTGACGCTCAAGTGCGTGTGCAAAAAGTGTGGTGAACTGCTACTAGATCGTAGTGACGAAACCAAACTGAAAAAGTTGGCCCACCTGAATGGTCTCAATAGACTGCGAATGGCGGCCAAGTTGTGTTCCCTAGAGTGCAAGGCGACCTCCACTCAGGGGTGTGGGTCGAAGCAACACAAGATTGGCCGTGTGCAGAAGATCTACCCCGGTATCCAAGTGATTGCCACCATTGAAGAGAGAGAAGAAACCTGGTATGGGGATATGATTTACCAAATCCTCAGCCGTGTTTCAGAGAAAAGCGCGAGGGAGTTGGGCTTCAAGCCAGAGTTCTGCCACCCGAAAGATTTACTGTTGACCGTACTTCCAGTCCCCCCGCCACAGGTGCGTCCCGCCATTTCCTTTGGCTCCATGAAGTCCGATGATGAACTGACGCACCAGATCATGACGATCCTGAAGCAGAACATTTCCCTCCGTAATGCGATCGAAACGGACAACAAGGAGAACATTGAGCGATCGAGGGCGCTGCTACAGGAAAGTGTCGCCAACTACTTTAATAACTCCTCCACGTATTACAAGCCGACCAAGATGAGCGACACCAAGAAGCTAAAGTCGTTAACGGAGCGCTTAAAGGGCAAGTACGGCCGTCTACGAGGCAACCTGATGGGGAAGCGGGTGGACTTTTCTGCCCGTACCGTGATCACGGGAGATCCGAATATCGACGTGGATGAGGTTGGTGTACCCTTTTCCGTTGCCATGACACTGACGTTTCCAGAACGGGTGAATGCGATCAACAAGAAGCGACTGACGGAATTTGTTCAACGGAGCTCGTACCCTTCTGCCAACTACGTCATCAACCCGAACGGGAGTGTGTTGAAGCTGGGGTTAATAAAGGACCGGAGCAAGGTGAATCTTAGTATAGGCGATGTGGTGGAACGTCATGTCATTAACGGAGATGTGGTGCTTTTCAACCGTCAGCCGACCCTGCATCGAATGAGTATGATGGGACATCGTGTCCGAGTACTCAACTACAATACGTTTCGTCTCAATTTGTCCTGCACGACCCCGTATAATGCCGATTTTGACGGGGACGAGATGAACTTACACGTTCCCCAGAGCTTGTTAACCAAGGCGGAGCTGATGGAGATGATGATGGTGCCCAAGAACTTTGTATCTCCCAATAAGTCTGCCCCTTGTATGGGTATTGTGCAAGATAGTCTGCTTGGTAGTTACCGACTGACTGATAAGGACACATTTCTGGACAAGTATTTTGTGCAAAATGTGGCGCTCTGGCTCAACATCTGGGAACTACCGATCCCTGCCATCCTAAAGCCCAAACCCCTGTGGACCGGTAAACAAATCTTTTCGCTAGCGCTTCCCAAGGAAGTCAATCATCCCTCCACCCCTCACAACCCTCCGCCGTTCCCCCACGACGACAAGAAGATCATGATCCACCGAGGGGAGCTGCTCGTGGGGGCGATTGCGAAAGGTGTCATTGGTGCCGCTCCGGGCTCTCTGATTCACGTCATCTTTAACGAAAGGGGCTCCGATGAGGTTGCAAAGTTTATCAACTCGGTACAGAGGGTGACGGCCTTCTTCTTGTACAATTTCGCCTTCTCCGTGGGTATTCAAGACACGGTGGCCGACAGTGAAACGTTGAAGGAAATGGCAAAGGCGTTGAAGGCGGCCCGCGACTCGGTCCAGAAAACCGGTGCGGCGGCCAACAGTGGCTCGCTGGCTCGAAAGGCAGGTATGACACTGATGCAGTCCTTTGAGGCGGATGTGAATCGAGCCCTCAACAAGTGTCGGGAGGATGCCGCTAAAAAGGCGCTTCAGAATGTTCGACGTACCAACAGTTTCAAGGTGATGATTGAGGCCGGTAGTAAAGGTTCTGATTTAAATATTTGTCAGATTGCCGTCTTTGTGGGTCAGCAAAATGTGGCGGGTGCGCGTATCCCTTTTGGGTTCCGCCAGCGTACCCTACCACACTTTGTGTTGGACGACTACGGCGAGGCATCTAGGGGGATGGCGGTGCGGGGGTACGTGGTGGGTCTGCGCCCCCACGAGTTTTACTTCCACACCATGGCCGGTCGTGAGGGACTTATCGATACGGCCGTCAAGACCTCCGATACGGGCTACCTGCAGCGTAAACTGATGAAAGCCTTGGAGGATGTGCATGCCGCCTATGACGGTACCGTGCGAACCGCCACCCAGGAGCTGATCCAGCTCATGTACGGAGAGGACGGCCTCGATGGCGCCCGTATTGAAGGAAGACAAGAGTTCACCATCCCGCTCAAGAAGGACCAGGAAATGAAGAACATGTACCGCTATGAGTACAACGAGAACGGCACCTTTTCGGATCAAATCGGCGGCACCTACATCGACCCTTTTCAAAAGAGCATGTTGGTAAAAGAAAAGGGAAATGTAGAAATTTTGCAACGAGAGTTTGATCAACTAATGCACGATCGACAGTGGTGTCGCGAGGTGCTGGAGCTGGATGAGTCCGTGAAGGATAAAGTATACATGAACTTGCCAGTGAACGTGGGACGGTTGATTCAGAACGCCCGCAGTACGATGGGGAAGCGAAGTCAAATCTCCAATTTGAGTCCGATTTCTATTATTAATCAGGTAAAGGCACTGGAGGAGGATTTGGGTACTTTATTCGCCAGCCACCACAAAGCACTGAACCGCAAATTTACCAACGTCATTGCCAAGGAAAGGGTCGACCACGCCCTCTCTCTTTTCCGTGTGCACCTGCGTCAAATGTTGGGGTCTAAACGGGTCTTGAAAGAGTACAAACTTAACGATAAGGCCTTTTCCTATTTACTGAAAGAGATCCGTACCAAATTCCAACAGTCCCTCATCACCCCTGGTGAAATGATCGGCTCCATTGCCGCACAGTCCTGCGGGGAGCCCGCTACCCAGATGACACTCAACACCTTTCACCACGCTGGTATTTCCTCCAAGAACGTCACCCTCGGTGTGCCCCGTCTGCTGGAACTCTTGAATGTCAGTAAGAATCAAAGGAACTCTAGTATGGATATCACCCTGATTCCCGATTGGGAGCAGCGGAATGAGGCGCAAAAGGCACAGCACTTTATTGAGTACTGTACGCTTGAAAGTTTGACTACCACGGTGCAGATAGTATACGACCCAGACCTGAAGCAGACGGTGATTAGCGAAGACCAGGAGATTCTAGAGCTAGAGAAGCACGTCGCCGATGACGAAACGGCAGAGGACACGTCGGACTACTCTCCTTTTATCGCCCGTATCGTACTAGATGCGGAGATGTTCAACGACAAGTCTCTTGCCATGAAGGACGTCAAGACGGCTATCCGTTCCGTGACCAAAGACTTTGTGATTCAGGCCAATCTGAGAAATGTGGAAGGTGGTGCCCCTGTTCTTCGTCTGCGACTGAAGCGCAACGACGCGGACGCCTCCGTTCCCAACCTTCTGGGGACGATACCGGACCTCCTGTCTAGGGTCCACCTTTTGGGTATCAAGGGCATCAAGAAGACCCTTCTGAAGGAAAATGCGGTATTTAGAGAAGACGCCGAGGGTGGGTTCGCCAAGTTCAACACCTGGATGATTGATACGGAGGGAACGGCGCTCAAGCAGGTATTTGTGGGATTGCTGGACAAACAGGACCGGAATATTATTGACTTTCGAACCACCATTAGTAACAAGGTACCGGAGGTGGCACAGGTGCTCGGTATTGAGGCTGCCCGGCGGGTGCTCATGAAGGAGATGCGTGCGGTCTACGTGTCGTATAGTTTGAACATTAACTACCGACATTATGCGGTGTTGGTCGATAACATGTGCCAGCGTGGTTACCTGATGGCGGTGTCCCGTACGGGTATCAATCGTAGTGAAATGTCAGGCCCCATCATGCGCTCCTCCTTTGAAGAAACCGTAAAAGTGCTCATGACCGCTGCGGCGTTTGGGGAGTACGATCCGGTACAGGGTGTGTCCGCGAACTTGGTGCTGGGCAATCAGGCCCATGTGGGAACTGGAATGTTCGACTTAATGTTGAACTTGAACAGTTTGCAAAGAGCGGTGGATCAGAAGGATGCCATCGCGCCGGGCAAGGAGGCCGATCTGTACCATAGTGGAGCCTCCGTCCTTCCGTCGCAGTCGGAGGTGTACAGTCACAGAAGTGTGGATGCCACCCCTCTGGTCAACATTCAGAGCATGATGCACCACACCAACAGCGCCTCATACAGTGCCATGCACAACAACTACTTTGCCGCGAGTCAGGTCCACAACGCTAGTGAGATCCACCTGAGCGAAATCCACTCCTCCAGTCTGCCCCCCAACCTGGGAGGGGCCTCCAACTCCTACAGCACCTTTTCTACGGGTAGCGTGTACCCCTCCGTCAGCGGTTTTAAGGTGTCGTCACAGTATTCCTCCGAGGTCTATAGTAACGTCTCGTCCTTCCACATTCAATCCAGTCAGTTCCACCCCGATACCATGCAGTCCTCCTCCAAGTATTCTGGTACCGCTTTTGTGGCCCCGGGGCACACGGGCGATGGAGAGATTGACTCGGCCAACTATGCGCCGTCCTCCGCGCAGTACCGTGGTATGGTAGATTCTGAGAATGTCGCCCGCTCTGGGACGCACCAAGGCAGCGAGAGTTACCATATGGGCTCCGACGAGTTTTCTCCCACAGAGGAGCAAGAAGAAAAGTAACCACGTACCCTTTTTTTTGTTTTTATGCAATTTTTTATTTCATTTTCATTATTCAACAGAATTTGAAAAATTCTAGCTTAGAACCTTTTAAGTATAACAGTATAAAGTATTATCATTGAAATTTTTTTTTATTACTTCCTATGTATCTCTCACTGCATTGTTTCTGTTTTCTGACTTCTTTTTTGCCGATATGGTTTACTCCTTCTCTTTCTCTCTCCAACTTACATTCTTCTACCACCACAAAAAAGGTAAAAGCGAAACAAAATGTCTTCCGTGACCGACATTCGCCAAAAAGTATTCCGTATCCCAGAGAGTATCGTGGTATCGGTCGGCCTTTGCTGGGACTACATTGGTGCTGAGCCTCTGGACTTGGACTTGTCTGCCGTCTGCTTCACCAAAGACGGTCAGTTTCTCGACGTTGTATTTTTTAACCATTTGTTTCCAGAGGGCACCGATGAAGCGGCGCTTCGGGAGGACTTTCTGGTCGATATAGAGCAGCTGCCGTACATGTTTCTGAGTGGGGACAGCAATGTGGGTGGGGAGGAGGAGAATCAGATGCCTGGGATCGCGTTGGCCGCCAAGCGCCGTCATCGCAATGCCTCTCACCGGGGCCGTCGTAGTCTTTACACCGCCGCGGAGGATTTGTTCCAAAAGATATACGACGAGGAAGAGCTGGCCGGGGTTCAGAAGGCGATGGACGCCGTCCACCAGGAAGGAGGGGAGGTGGTAATGGAAGGCGATGCGGTGGTACATAAGCCCCCTCGTAGGGAGCTGTGTGATGAGGTGCTCACGTTTGTGATGGGGAAAATCCCCGCCGAGGCGGAGGTTATTTTTATTTCCGTGACCAGCTACACGGGGGTGGACTTTACGGCACTTGGGAAGGCCAGATTGGTACTTTACAATGAGACGACGAATGAGCGAGTGGGTGTGTTGGATCTAAAGTCGTCCACAGGGGACGGCAATGCGAATCTGTCTGCCATGCTGGTCCGTGTGCCCCCCGTGGGCAATGCCATGACCTCGGAGCGGTATTGGGACTTTCGTGAACTGAATATCCGTACGGTTGGCTACACGTTCGTCGACGTCCTAGCCCTAATGCAGCAGGTGCTAGGAGTCCCTGCCAACTCCCGACTGGATGCCTTGTCCAACATCCCAGACTACTCTTTAGAAAAGGACTATCGTCGTTTCGCAGACCTTCCCCTCTCCGACGTTCGCTTCGGTATTGGTTGGAGTGGGGAGCACGACTTGGATGCTTTTCTGGTCATGTTAGATGACTCGAACAATTATGTCGATCACATCTACCCAAAGGACGGAAAACTTTGTTCCGCGGTGGAGCACCTCGCCCGGCACTCCGGGGACGCCATGTGCGCCACCGCTGAAAACGGCGATGAGGAATTCATTGACCTCCTCACCTATCGGGTGCCTAGAAATGTCCGTACCATCATTGTGGGGGCCACCTACATGGAGTCTTTCGGCGCCTCCGGAGACGAGAACCTTTCCATCTACGATATCCCCTTTGCCTATATGCGCCTGCAGAACCGTACGTTGGAGAACCCTTACTCGTTTGAGGTAGATCGGTGGAATGTGTACCAGGAGTTTCAGCGACGCGGAGCGCATGATGTGGCGGTACATCGTGAGGATGGGAATACTCCTAACTCAAAACACAACAAAAACGTCAAGAAACAGTACAAGGACGCCGACCGAAAACAGCAACCCGTGCGCACGGTGCTATTAGGGGCGATGGTGAAGAAGGGCACTGCCCCCTTCCGCACCGTTTTCCCAGACGGCCGCCGCATCGATCAACACTTTAAGCGCCACGACTCGGACCTCCCCCCACCAGTGAAGCGGAATAGTCTGATGGAGGAAAGCGCCCCCTTTTCCATCGAGGCCGGTCCCACCGATGAGATCCCCATTTTTGAGTTTATCCCAATCCACCAACACCTCCCAGTCGACCCCACAGGCGGCTTCCCTGTCGTTATCCCCATGCTACAGGCCGTGGCGTCTTTTCTGGGCGGGGGGACGGAAGGGCCGTCCACCACTACCGGAGGGAACGGAACCTCGGCGGTGTACGAGTCGATCAATTGGAGCACCTCACAGGCGGTACTGGACCGCGAGAACAATCTACCGGGTTGGAATCATTCCACTCAGGTCGCGGTCGGGGGTCTCGGCGCCGTGTCCGACAATGTCAATCAGGCCTGGAAGCAGATCAGTGAGATGGACAATGTACAAGACCGGTACGCGATCAAGCTGCAATTTTTGGAGGTCCTCTCCCTAGAGCCCCAGCTGCCTGACCGCTTCAAGTGTCACTGTGAGGCGTGGGTGTATGGAAGGAATAACATCCCCAAAAAGGGAAAGACTCTCACGATCGATGACAACAAGCCTTACAAGACGCCCTTTCTGGTGAACCGAGATAAGCTCCAGTGGTCAGAGGGCAATTCGGGTTCTGCGGCGGTCTTTGTAGTCCATCAGTACGACCGTATTCGTATCTCTCTCTATGAATTCGCCTCCTTCGGCCAAGCCGACATCGAGCTGTTGCAGATGCCAGAGCTGTTCGAGGGGGCGGACCGGAATCACTACGGTACTGCGGAGAGAACAATCCAGCTTCGCGGCGCGAGTCCTTTCTTTAAAGCTGAGGTACGCGTCAAGCTCACGAGAGTGTCGATGAAGTCTTCCGCCGTCAAAAAAGTAAAGAAAGATTTAGAAAGAGTAAACCAAAGAAGAGAAAGGTGGGAGGATGAGGTAGACAAGAAGGAAGCCGAGAAGGCAAACCGTTCTGGCTGTGTCATCATGTAAGCGAAAAAAAAAAAGAGGAGTGTTTTTGTGTTTACGATTTTATCATAGTTTCCCTTTTTCTTTTTCTTCCACTTCATAGCGAGTTGTTCTTACTGTTAGAAAAGTTCATCGTTACTATTTATATTTTACATCGTTGTATGGTTGTTTTTATTCAACTTTTTTTTGTTTGTAAGTTGTTCTTCTAGAGTTGTTCATTAACTCCATTTTCTATCAGCGAAATCGGCTACAGTTTATTTTGGTGTCAATATTCTGTTCATCTCTTCTTTGTATCTATTACTTTTTTTTCTCTCTTCTTTCTCTCTTTTTTTTGTTAAAATCTTTATTTCCTTCCATCACTTAAATTGTTTCTAGATTTTTCATATATACATCTACCCGTGTTCCAATGGCTGAAGATCCAGTTGATATCAAGCTTGACTTAGAGAAGGCCTGCCTTGCGAAGGATTGCGTCAAGAAGGTGAACGAGTACAACGCCTGCCTCGAACGTATCAAGACTGCCCCACCGGAACTCGAGCCCCATTGCTACCATCAGTACTTTGACATTGTGCACTGCGTAGATGTGTGCGTGGATCCTAAACTGTGGCCCACCCTTAAATAATTAGTAGATCAGCAGTATCGTTTTTCTTAATAATAATAAAATTAAGCACTTATTAGAAAACACTTTTTTTTTTTTTAGGTTTATTAGGGAATAGTAATCAAGGTAATTTTTTTATTTGTGACCTAAAGGGGAGCAACTGAAATGACAAGTGGAATAAAAAAAAAAGAGTGGAATTACACTTTATTGTTTGCCTTATTACTATTCAGCTTTATCTCTCCTTTTTTTTTTTACTGTTTTATTGCCTTCACTAGTGCGTAGTAGGTTATTTTTTTCTTTTATTATTATTATTATTATTATCACAGCTATTAGTATTTTGTCTCTCTTAGACATAAACCGCAGCGTGCTCTTCCTATGCAGTACTTCTTACTGGAGAAGGTAAACTCGCTTACCCAGCGGTGGAAGGTGCGTCAGGTCGCCTTCGATCCCAAGACCCGCTATCTCTATTACTCCTCCCCCATCAGTCGCTCCGAGGTGGATAGGGCGCTCAACAACAGCGTGGACTCCAGTACTGAGGTAAAGTGGAGGGGGCGGATTAAAGTCACCCGGGTCGCTTATATGGCTGACGAGTACACGGTGTCCCCCCTTAGCAGCGATTTTAACGAGAAGCATTTATTAACGCTGTATATTACTGGCTACGATAGACCCCTGGAGCGGAAGAGAAACGCCTCTCGAACTAGCTCCCGGTTGTCCTGGTTCTCCAGTAGTGGTCGGAACAGTAGTACAGGCACCCCTCGCTCCGAAGCCCCCGAGGAGGAGCTACCGATGAGTATTGTTCAATCCTCCACCGTCGTCAACGCCACCGAGGAGTTCTTCGAGGCGGAAGAGGAGAATCTCTTTCGAGATGCCGACTTGGCGCCGGAGGAAAGCGACGATAGTACTGGCGAAGAAGAGGAAGAGGAGGACGAGGAGAGTGAAGTGGATGTGATCCATACTCCAAAGTCGACCCGGAATAACGATTCGTTTGGGTCCAAGGTAACGGAAAAGGAAAAGGAGGTCACTCTCACTCTACGGGCTATCAACTACGATACGTTTCGGATGGTTTCCTTACGAATACGTCAAGCACTCGTCCGTCACAAGCTTTACACCCCCCTCCACAAGGGACTCCCTCCGTATGACCCACGTAACGGTATCGCCTTTGCCACTATCCCACTGCACTTACGACACGTCTTTCGCCGTCTGAACGATGTCGTTTTCTACTCTTTTCAGTCCGGTCACGTGGTCTACCTCCGTAATCAACGCGAGGTGCGCGGGCTGAACGGCTACTTGTGTATCACCCACGATTCGATTCTTCAGCTCCAGGACGACAGCAAGTGCCCGCGGTGGTTGGATATTGAGGATATTACGGGAATCGACTACGCACTACAGGGAAGTCACTCCTTCGTCGCCGTCCTCTCCGTCGCCCCGTATCCAGATTTCCTCTTTATTCCCACCTTTCCCGTCTACCCCTACTGCTCCACCTTTGACGCCGAGGAGGCGGTGGAGGGGATTGTGTACATGCTCCGACGACTCCTGATGCAGCGTATCCGGAGCGGGGAAACTGTGTCGCTTAACCTGGACAAGTACGAGGACCCTCAGGCCGCCGCCGAGGAGGCGGAGGAGACCGCCGTCTATGATGAGATGTGTCATGTCCGAAACGTCTCCGACACCTACTCGGATGTGTTTCAGTACATTAGTCTTCAAGGGGCGGGGCGACCGCTAGAGTGGAAGTGGGATAACTCGAAAACCCCTACCCGTTTCACCTATAAAGTGGAACTCGCCGAGGCGTTAAAGCGAGAAGAGGAGAATTCCTCCCCAGAGGAGAGCGAAGACGAACGTCACCGTCATGAAGGGGTCATGCCCCACCACCGTCTGCCCCCCTGTGGGAGCGTTAGTATGATTGATGGCTCGTTCGCCGCCACCACTGTCGCCCAACTGTTAGCCGCTCCCTCCCAGTCTGCCGAACTACGGGCGATGGACCGTCTGCGCCTCACACGCTCCGACAGAGGGCAGCGCCTCGCTACTACGCAGCAGGACGGCGCGAAAGGTCTCGGTCTACCACCTCGTAAGCCTACTTCTATCGGGTTAGTTCCATCGTCCAAAGTGGCGAGCTCTCAGCCCATCACGCCACAGGTTTTACCGGTCGATAAGGGTCTCAAAGTCCGCCCGAAGGATGAATCCGATCAGCTGAGTGTGGTCAGCAGCAACACCACCACCGAGGACGAAGAAGACGACGATGACGCGTTTGACAGTGAAGACATTGACGATTTATTCGAAACCGCACTACCTGATCCTAGCAGAGATGTGCAGGTTTCAGCAGCCAACAGCGACGACGATGAATTTTCCTAGTCCTACTCTTTACAGAATTACCGTACTCTTATCAAGACTGCTTTCTCTAAAAAGACATTTTTTTTTTATCAAAAAACAAAAGAACGGAATCAACTAATAGCAATATTATTTCTTGTTTCTATTTATTTTCTTGTATTTTAATCAAAAGGAAAGATTTAAAATAAAACTCTTAAGCCGGTCAACCTTTTGCGGTTCTTTCAATTACATTTTTGTACTTTACCAAGGATAGTTTCATTTTCATTTTTTTTTTGTTTTCTTGATACCGTTTCCCTTAGCCCTTGACACCCACTGATGAGTGTCGACACATTTCCCTCTTCCTTCTTTTTTTTATTATCTATTTATTGTTTTACTTAGAAATAGGATTCAAGTACTCTATTACTTTCGATGTACTTTAGCTACGCGGAGAAGCAGGGGAACTTCTTCAGCGACTGGAAATTGAGGCAGGTCGCCTTTGACTGCACCCGGCGGTATCTTTATTATTCGGGAAGTACCCTTTCAGAGAACGAGATCATTCCCCCTAATGACGTAACGGTTGGGGAGCAGTATTTGGCTTCCGTGAAAGGGGGAGGGACTAGCGTTCCTCAGTCCCCCACTGCCACTGGTGTCAACCGACAAGGGAGTATGCAGACCTCTTTTCCAGAAACGAGCAACCAGTCCTCTTCTCATATAACCTCACAGTGGAAGAAGAAAATTAAAGTGACCGCCATTATTTTATTAGCGAAGGAAAATGTTATCATTCCCGATATCCACGCGAGGGAGAAAGACTTTTATCATATCGAGATACAAGGAGAAAATCGACCGTTGGTCAGTGGAGAGCGACCCCCACCCGGACCGCTGCTCTGCCCGTCCACCGGCCTTTCCGGGAACACGGAACGGATGAATGCTAGTAACGAGGAGTACCTCCGGGACCCTTTCTTCCTCTCTGAGCTGTATGAAAGCTTACGCAATCAGTTTCACGAGATCAAACAGGAAAGGGAGCGGGCGGCACAGGAGCGGGGAGAGACGTTACCAGAGTCGTCGATCCAAACGTTAGAGTCCCCTCGAGGGAGGGGAGCGTTTGGACCCAAAGGTAGTCATACTAGTTTTGTCTTACGCTTCCGATCCGAGTATGAATTCCGACGGTTTTGGTACACGGTGCAAACCGTCTTGGGCTATGACAAGTTGATTGGTCGTCCTTATCGCGGTCTACCCCCTTACGACCCCCGCAATGGTGTCGTCTTCGCCCAGATCCCTATGCCCATGTGGCACACTTTTAAGGACCTCGACAAGACGGTCATTTATACATTTCTCCGCTGCGAACTGTTTGGCCGTAATGCTGAGGGGAAGCTCACTGTACTCCTTCACAACGTCTATCTCTGCCTGACCCATGAAATGCTCTACATTATGCGGGATACCGGTAACATACCTCGCTGGGTCAAGATACAAGAGATCCGCCACTTCTACTACAACTGTACCTGTCAGCGTCCCTTTTTAGCTTTCATCTCAGACCCCGGCACCCCGGATATCGTTGTCGTCCCCCAACCTCCCTTCTTTGGCGAGGTCTCCATCAAGTATTTCAATCGTAGCCTAGCGGTGATGCGTGTGGTTTCTGTCATGAAAGAGTTGTGTTTCGGCTCCATTGACGTGAGAAGAGTCACCAACATTAAGGAGAGTCACGATCCCTCGGTGGGGACTTTTATTGAAAACTTTGAGCGTAAACACGGCAGCTCGTTAGTCTTTGAGCCCCTACCTGGCTACTTCAATGGCATGGACTGCCCAGTACCCAAGGAGCAACTGGCGGACGTATGGCGAGAGGTCCAGGAGATGTACACGGGAAGGGACCAAGAGGTGCTGCGGCACTCCGCCATCCCTCTCTACACCAACTACGCTAACGAGGCTCCCCTTACCACGGAGCAAATGACGCTCATCTCGCGACGATTGGCACGGGAACGGTCTAGTAACTTTGATGTGGTGGGGATGTCCTACGGCGAGGCACAGGAGCTGGCACAGCAAATGGAGGAAGGGGTCCTCGCCCAGTCGCCCAATGCACCCCTCCCCACTAACGTAGTCAACAACAATTCCTTTTGCCCCAACTTCAACACTAGTTTTGCTTTTGCAGTGAGTGCGCAGTCAGCATACGGTAGTGCAGAGGCACGCTATCTCACACAGGAAGACCTAGCGTCCAGCTATGTCGCCAAGTTACCGGAAGTAATTGTAGATCAACATACCGTATTAGCTGCTTCACTGGCCGATAATGGGGGTAAACCGATTAAAGTGGACCCCGAGTTCCGTGTTCAGGATGTGGTCAACCATAGTTTTAACATGTACAGTCATAGCCTAGCAAAGAGACAGCAAAATCCTCTCACTGATGATGGAGAGGAAGGAGAAAGGGAAAGGAAAGAAAGCCATAACGATCCCGTCGACTCTCTGGAGACATAACAAAAAAAAAAAAGAGAAAAGAAAAGAAAAACTAAACGTTTTGTTGTGTTTTACTCTCATTATCTGTATCTATGTTTTTTTGTACGGTCCTTTACTTTTCCAGTGACTATTGAAAATAATTTCTATTATTGTGACAACAGTACCATACACCTCCCCTCCTCTCTTCTGTTTTTTCATGTTTCTCACGGTAACACCAGTTATTAAGTAGCCTCAGCAAATTTTTAGTTTTGTTTGCTCTTTTTTGTTGTATAAAATTTTTATTTATATATTTATCGTTAGCGCTCAAGGTCTTATTATGTTTTTCACGTACGCTGAAAAACAAAAGGGTCGCCTTTTCGGAGAGTGGCAAATGCGAGAGATCGCCTTTGATTCCATGCGACGGTATTTTTACTACTCGGAAAGCGATCTGCCCCCTTCTCTCTGTGCGGAAACACAACCCTCCGCCGTGGTGAGCCTAGTGTCCTCCCCCACCGGCGGTGCTGGGGTGTTTCCTACCACCGACGACGGTAGAGTCTCCTCCAATCGTAGTTTTGCGAAAGGGTCCGATCCCACCAAAATTACGTGGAAGGCAAAGATCAAAGTGGATGAGATTGACATTGTCGCGATCCACGACCACTATTCCTCCGAGGACCCCTCTCGCCATGTGTTGGACTACTATCAAGTGTATATTGGTGGGGAGCTAAGAGCCCTCGCCCACGGCGAGACCCCTTCACCTGGCCCTCTGTTGTGCCCGTCCACTGGGTTCGAGGTAGATCACGACCGGTTTAGCGACGATAACACGGAATACATCGAAGATCCCTTTTACCTTCGAGAATTATACGAGGCGCTACGGGATCAATTTAGAGACATGAAGAGAGAGCGAGAACAGTTGGAGCTAACTACTGGTAAAAAACGCAAGTACCAATTCCAAACATTAGAGTCTCCACGGAAAAGTGTAGGATTTTCCTTCAAGAGTTCTCGAGTCCGGCATGCATTCCGGATGCGAAGCGAGTATGAGCTTCAGCGCTTCTACTATGTGGTGAAGAGTGTGTTAGGATACGACAAGCTCTGTGAACGGCCACTGTCTGGTCTGCCCCCTTACGATCCGCGCAACAACCTTATCTACGCCTTTGTACCCCTTCCTGTGTGGGACACGTTTAAGAAAATGTCCCAATGTGTGTTTTATTCGTTTGTCAGGGGTTCTTGCTACGGTAGGTCGTCGGGAGGTGAGGAACTAACGACTACTGTGCACGATTGCTTCTTGTGCATCTCAAACGAGTCCATTTTAGTGCTACGACTGTCAGGGACGATACCCATGTGGGCCTTACTGCGTGAGGTACATAGCTTTTATTACAACGACACGTGTCCCTCCCCTTACGTGGCGATTCTCACCGACCACGGTCCACCCAACATTGTGTTTGAGCCGAAACCGTCTCCCTATATGCAACCCACCCACTCCACTTCCAACCCAGTCATCGATGTTCGTCGTATCTCCAATGTCATTCAGGCCGGCTGCTTTCAGTCAGTTCACGTACGTCGGGTGATTCAATGTGAGAAAGCCAGTGAAGTGAGTGCGTTGGACTTTATTCGCGCCTACGAGTCGCAGCACAATACGGTGCTCAACTTTAAGTTTGAGCTAGACTACCCCAGTGGTGCCGCAGACTGTCCGTGGCCGAGGGAGGACCTTATGACCATCTGGCAAGACATGCGTACCCTTTATGCGACCCGAGGACGCAACACCGACGGCCAAGCGGCGATTCCTATCTATGAGAATAATACCAACAACCCAGAACTACAACCGGATCAGTTACCAGAGCTGTCCCGTCGTCTTGCCAGGGAACGAACCGCAGTGAACGATATTGTGGGTATCGCCTATGAAGAAATGCAACGTGTGTCTGCCCTTTCGAGGGCACAGAGTATGCAGAACGTCTCCAATACGGCGACGACCGCGACGGGTGGCGGTCTGCAGCGTCGACAAAGTGTGGCCAACGGTTGGATTTCTTTCAACGCCTCCCGTAATCAGCGGGGGAGCTCTACCGGTGAGGAGAGTGACACCAGCCATCACTCCGATCCCCTTGAACCCCCTTCTACTCCTCCCGCCGCCTCGTCCCCACTGGGGGATGACGACAGTGGTCCCAACGACGGTATCGATAACTTTCAGTTCGCGGACAGCTCCGACGACGAGGACAACGACTCAAACGACAGTGATCACAACCCTTACAGTATCAAAGGATCTCGTTACTTTACCGCGGATGAGATGAGAAACAACGACGATTCTTTTCAAGAAGTTATTGTGGAGAATCACAGTGTGTTAGAGGGTTCCAAATCGAGGACGCACGAGAGAAAAGTCTCCACTACCACCACTACAACCTCTACCTAATTCGAAAATTTGTGAAGGTGACAGCAACTAATTAGACGGACCTCGTTGCGTTTTTTTTTATTTGCTGTTGTCGCTGTCCATACATACAGCTTTGATTTTTTTTTTTCTTTCATTGTAAGTTTCTGTTTCACAAACCCTTTATCCCCAAAACGAAAGGTGTCATATTTGTCTTTTTTTCTAAAAACGAAAAATAAAAATAATCTGTCGAGGATAATGAAGTATTCACCTCTACGGAGAGGATTTTTTTAATTTGTTTCACTCCTTTAGCATATTGCATCTACGCTCTTCTTTCTCATTTTCAGTGTTTAGTGAAACCATGTTTTATACCTACGCCGAGAAACAGTCCAACTCTTTTCTTGGTAGATGGGACTTGCGCCAAGTAGCGTTTGATGCGACGCATCGGTATCTGTATTACTCTTCTAGCGATCTGAAGGAAACCACTACCGCGGATGTGGAGCCCCTTCCGTGGGGCCCAGATATGCAGTCCCGCAATAGAAATAGCTCCGCTAACTCTCCAGTAATTCCCACCAACGAGATGACCCCTTTTGGCACTCACCGAAGCATTTGTGTGACCGAGGCGCCCGTCCAGCCCAGTAAACCACACGAGATTGAGTGGAGGCGAAAGGTGAAGGTGACCAACATCACTTTTGTCGCCGTCGAGAAGCAGTTTAATGTGAAGGATCCTCATCTAAAGGAGTTTGACTTTTATCAAGTACACATTGTAGGAGAGGACAGACCGCTGGCGACGGGAGAGATCCCCCCAGCGGGCCCTCTGCTCTGTCCGTCGGCAGGACTCTCTGGCCTACCGGACCGTATTAAAGAAGACAACGAAGAGTACATTAGGGATCCTTTCTTTTTGAAAGAACTCTATGATAGTATTCGAGAGCTTTTTCGTCAGCTCAAGGTGGAGCGGGACCGTTTGGCGGAGAGTGGCGCGGATATGAGCGCTTACGATAAAAACACCCAAACGATACCCTCTCCTCGTACAACCAAGAATGGAAAGCGGCGGGAGTTTACTCTACGGCTAAGAAGTGAGTACGAGTGCATTCGGTTCTATTATACTGTTCGAACCGTATTAGGGTACGACCGCCTGTGTGTTCGCATGTTTAGAGGCCTGCCGCCTTACGATCCTAGGAATAATCTCACCTTTGCCACGGTGCCAATGACACTGTGGAGTAACTTCAAAGTACTGGACGATGTGGTGTTTTACATTCTGGTCCGGGGAAATATTCTCGGCAGGGACTCCAAAGGGGAGTTGAACCTTTCGTTAAAGGACGCCTACCTGTGCATTACCCATGACATGGTTCTGATCCTACGACACACCGGTAACATTCCAAAATGGATCCACCTAAAGGACATTAAAGAATTCTACTATAACCACAAATGCTTTCAACCTTATGTGGCCTTCATTGGGGAACCCGGTAGGGCCATCGATTTGATTTTTATTCCACAGCCCCCTGCGTATGGGGAGGTGGCCATCGCCCAGTTTAACCCGTTGGTGGAGACCCTTCGCATTCACCGCATCCTTTATGGTACGTGCTTCTCGTCCCTCACGGAGGCTCGAAAGGTCATCCACATGAGTTACACCCCAGAGCCGTCTGTACGAAGCTTTGTGGAGGTGTACGAGGACGCCTCTGGGCACCGACTGAACTTTGATAACTTTCTCTTTTCCTCCTCCGCAGGAATTAGCTGTCCGCTACCCAAGGTTCAGTTAGCTGAGGTGTGGCAGCAGGTGAACAGTGTGTATCGACAGAACCGAATTGCGATGGACAATACGGTGATTCCACTGTACAGAAACCACACCAACGATGTCACGTTGACCGAAGATCAACTCACCCACCTAGAACACCGACTGGCTCGACAGCGCACCTCCGATAACGACATTGTGGGGGTGTCACTGTCGGAGGCACAGTTAGAGGCGGAAGGGGCCCCCGCTCGTAGCTCCCGCTCCCGGTACCGCGACCCTTCCTCCCTGTCCCGCAGCACACGACAGGTGTCTTCCTCAACTCTGGGCGATAGTGCCAGGGGAGAGGCGACCCTCCCAGCCGAGGCCCCCAACGTTCCCAGAGAAGAGTTCATTGAACAAAACTTACAAACCCCTTTCATCGCCGCGGATCCTTTGCCGGCGGACTGTAGTGGGTCGGATAATATGAGCTTTGCTAGCATCAGTAGTGTGCAGTACGCCGTCGCCAACAGTCGCTACCTTAGCCGAGAGGAGTTTCAGGAGCTGAAGGACATTGGTGATGACGTCATCGTTGAACATCACGTTCTCGTATCTGGGAATTCGCCCACTTCCGCGTTGGAGAAAAAGATCCAGGAGGTCCTTTCTCCCACCTCCATGGAACTCAACATCAACGCCGTGGTCAATGAGAGCTTCTCCGCGCTACAGGGATCTCCACTATACCAGTCTGCCGTCGATGCCATGAGACAACAAACGTTGCAGGAAACCACTCAGGACTTTGAGTCGTGATGTGATGTCTCCGACTAAAACAATAAAAATAAAAAATGAAAACGAAAACAAACGTTACTTGAAAGAAATATTTCTCCTTCTTTCTTAATCATTCTATCTATTAAACATGGTGTTCTTGTTGTATATTGGTTTTTTATTTTATTTTCCTAAGCTATGTTTTGCTTAGCAAAGATACTTTTTTTTTTTCCTTACTCAGGGAATTCACCTGCGCTTATTGTATTTTATGTTTTCGTTTTCCCTTATGCTCATTTTTTCTATATGTGATAGGTTGGTTAATTTTCCTCTGATACCTATACTTTTACTTTCCCCTTTTTTATTAAATCTTTGACACTGCAGTATATACCTTTTTTTTTGTTTGTTGCGCTCCAAGAGTAGGAACGACTGGAAGCTGTAGAGGAGGGCTCCTATGTATTATGTTCAGTGTGAGAAGCAGACCAATGGCCTTTTTGGTTCGTGGGGCTCCCGCCTCGTAGCGTTTGACACGATGCGCCGTCATCTGTTCTATACTAGTACTATAAGAAAGGGAGAACCCCCGCGATGGAAAGCAAAAGTAAAGGTAGATAAAATAGTTCAAGACGCGAGGGAGCATGTGCTATACCTCGGTGACCTGGTGAATGAGAAGGATCTCTTCGTAGTAGACGTGTGTGGGGAGAGTAGGACGCTGTCCCCCAACGAGGTCCCAGCAGCGGGTCCGCTGTTGTGCGAGTCTACCGGTCTCGAACCGATCGAGGGGCGTTTCTCCTACGAGAATGAAATGTATCTGAAAGACCCATTTTTTCTCGTCGAGCTGTACGAAGCGTTAAGAAACCAATTTATAGAACTGAGAGAGATGCAAGGCATTACGGCAGAAACTGCCAACTCGGAAGAAAACCGAAAAAAGCCTCTGACGTTAAATTCTCCTAGGACAAAACATGAAAAGTCGACACGAGTGCATCATCTGTTTCGGTTTAACACCGAGTACGATTTTAGGCGGTTTTACTTTGTCGTGCAAACCGTGTTAGGGTACGATAAACTGAACCCTCGACCTTACCGCGGCCTCCCACCCTACGACCCTAGAAACGGTGTCTTCTTCGCCCACATCCCCCTCTACGCCTGGCATACGTTTAAGGCACTGAACAAAACGTGTTTCTATACCTTTCTCAGGGGTAGTATCACGGGGAGGGATAACTCGACGAGAGATTTGACGGTAGCGATGCGGGGGGTGTTTCTGTGCATTACGTTTGACATGGTACTCATTCTACAGGACACCGGCTCGATTCCGATTTGGGTTCGATTACTCGACGTGAAAGAATTTCGTTACAACGCTTACTGTAATAGTCCCTTTTTGGCGTTTGTTACCGATCCCGGCGTCCCCGATATTGTGTTCATTCCTCAGGCCCCTGTGGTGGGTGGGTACGCGTCGAAGAGTTTTGATCCCACACTGGAGGTGCTCCGTGTTCAGAAGGTGCTTCATGATGTTTGCTTTAGTTCGCTCAGTGTTCGGCGGGTGATTAAAATTAAGCCCACCGTGCAGCCCTCCGTGAAAGGTTTCGTGGATCGCTACGAGAAGAAACACAATACCGATCTCATCTTCCACATTCCTAATTATGCGGGAGCGATGGCAGGTCCTTTACCCCAGGAGCACCTCGCCGCCATCTGGGAAGACGCGGAGCGCATTTATGAACAGCAGGATCACTCCATCGCCCAGCAGTCCGCCATCCCTCTCTACGCGAACAGTCAGAACAACGCCCTCCCTCTGAGCCGGGTAGAACTACAGGCCATCGCCAGACGACTCTATCAGGAACGGCGTTACAACAACACCATCTCGGGAATCGGAGCGGAGGAAGCACAATCTATTGTGGAGCAGATTCGTACTACAGGATCTCAACCAACCCCGCGACTTTCCCTTGATCCCAGTGTACCGTCATCCTCCACGCACCACTCCTTCACCAATAATAACTCTCGATTGTTGTCTCCGCACTCCAGAGTATCCACCCGCCCTCGCCACTCTCCCCCAGCCGTCGAAGGCGGGTCTCCTACCTCGAGACCTGCGGGAGAGGGGGAAGAAGAGGAGGGGGAGGAGGAGGCGCCGCTTCCGGCGGTGCACAATAATAGTTTCAACTTCAACGTTAGTTTTGCGAGTGATGGGGTGTTGGGAAACCACAGTTTTGCCAGCTTCGTGATTCCGGGATCGCGGTACATTACAAAAGAGGAGGCTGCTCTGATGGAGACTGGCCCAGTAGAAGTGGACGAGCATCAGGCGGTCCAGAGCGCTTCTTCCGCGCAAGAGCCACTTCCCGAGTTTCTCCAGACAGAGACACCTATCTGCAATGTTCAACCGACGGAGTGGGACGTGGCGTCATTGGTGAATCACAGTTTTTCGCACGCGCCCATCCCGCTGGAGAGTACTACCTTGAGCCCCACCAGCACTGGCAGTGGGAAGCACTTTTGGTACCGTTCTCCGACCTCCACCGCCCCTCCCACCAAAAGAGACAATGTTATTGTCACTGTTCATCGTGAAACCACTGTCGCGGGAGAAAACGCCCAATCTCATGATGAGAATAAAGAGAGCCGACCGGAAGACGAACTGGAAAAGACCAATCCTTATACGGACCCCAATGAGTTGCAGACGTGAAGGGGGACTTAAGTTGTTTAAAATCGTTGCTAAACGGTTATACGTTTTATGTTTACTGCCATTCTTTATACTGCAAAATCCTTTTCAATGGTTTCTTGTATTTTTCTCTGTAAAATTCGTAGCAATACATCTAAACAATTCGAAAACGACCGAACGAATCAATAAACAAACAGCAAGTCTTTGTTTCTCCTCTGTTCTGCTTCAATATGTGGTATTTTTTTTATTGTACTGAATTTATTTGTCCCTTTCTTTGACTTTCTCTTTAAAAACACCCCCTTTTGTTCAATCCACACAGCGCAATAGTATGTACTACGCCGTCGCTCAACGCAAGTGTAAAGGATTCTTCAGTAGCTCGTGGGAGAAGTGTGTCGTCTGCTTTGACACCGAGCGTCGCTACTTGTACGTGTCAAAGCCCACCGCACCAGAGTTTAACCTCTCTAACGGAGTGGTGGAGTGGAAGGGAAAGTACAAAATTTCCTCCTTCTCCCTCCCCGCAAAAGAGGAGGGCTCCTTACCGGAACAACTCTTAGAGGTGGACTTTCTTTCGCAAAAGCGTCCATTAGAGGCCCCCTCCTTCGACTTGGGGAAGTTAGACGACAGTACGCTTCTGTGCCCCTCGACCTCCCTCAAGGTACCCCTTTCCAGGTATTCCCCGTCCGATGAGTTCTACCTCAAAGACCCTTTCTTCTTGTATGAACTTTACGAAGCGGTGAAGGATGGGTTCACACGACTGTTGCGAGAGATGCAAACCTCAAGAGACGCAAGCGGGGAAGGGACTGGGGAAGCGAATCTGCAACCCCACACTCTCCCCTCCCCACGCCCTTCCAAGAAGAAGGAGGAAAAGGAAAGTGCCACCTACTTGTTCTCCATTCGCTTTCTCGATGAGTATCAGTACCGTCGGTTTGTGTACGTGGCGCAAACCGTGCTGTCCTACGACGGGCTGATGAAGAAACCTCACATGGGGTACCCGCCCTATGACCCACGGAACCTTTTGAGTTACGGGTATATTCCATTGAAGCAGCAGCTGACCTTTCGGGAATTAGAGAAGAGTGTCTTTTACCTCTTTACCAGCGGTTTCATTATGGGCCCCAGGAATAACGCCTCCTGTGCGATACTAGAGCGTAATGTCTCCCTCTGTATCACACACGATTACGTCTGTGTGTTTCGCCCCAATGGTGAACTCATTTATTGGATTAATTTGTGGCATTTAGAGTCCTTCCATTATAATGAGGTGTGTGTGCGGCCTTATATGGGCTTTCTGGTGGACCGTAATATGCCTAATGTGGAGTCACCGATGGATATTCTTTTTCTCCCCTCCCCATCTCCCACCTCCCCCGCCGACTTTGACAGTGTGACGGAGGTGCGCCGTGTACAGCACATTATGGGGGAGTTGCACTCGGGGGTGATTGAGGTGCGCCGTGTGGTGCAGATGCAGAGGGCCCCACAGGAGACCGCGGAGGCCTTTTCTACCCACTTCTCAAGAACGCACAATGGACAGACCTTACTCACCGCCACCCCTTCCCAGAAACCACCATCGGTCTACGAGACGGTGCTGACTGCATGGAAGAAGAGGAGGCAGGCTCTACAGGCCAACCAGGCGGAGGCGGGGATGGTACCCGCGGTCCCTCTTCACGTGGAGGGAGATAATGCTCAAAGTCGTTTGACTCAACGACAGCTGCGGGAAATAAATGAGCGATTGCAGGGAGATCAGAATTTAACCTATGAGGAGGCCTTGGGAAGGTGAGTCCGAATAATATTCGTTATCCATTCGAACGTTTTATATTTCTCCTGTCTATTTTGTTGTTGCTGATTCTTAATTGTTGTTTTGTTCGTTGTTTAACAGGTATCAATCAAAAAGACAAGGAGAACTTGTCTCTTTTTTTTCTGTTTTGTCTTTGTAGTTGGTTTGTAGGCTACTTTAACTATGTCTCCCCCTCTTTCCATTTCTCTTTAGCAAGTAGAAGCCTCGTATTTTTTTTTTTGTTAGGCTTTCTTTTATTTTTCTTTTTTATATATATTTTATTTAGTTCACCACCCATGTTTTTCACGGCAGGGGACAAATTTTCGGGAAAAGTATTTGGGGACTGGGAAACCCGTCTGATTGCCTTTGACTGCTCGCGTCGCTACATGTACTACTCCGAGGCGGTGTGTTACCCCCTTCACTTTGAATACCACATAGAACCCGATAATTACTGCGGTCAGAAAGCAAAATGGCGTAAAAAGTTTAAAGTCACCGCCGTCCGTTCTCTCACAGTAGAGAGACGGGTCTCCTACTCTAGCGCCACTTTCGTCCCTCAGGATCTTCTTCAGTTAGAGTTTGAAGGGGAGGAGAGACCGTTTGCCAGCGGTGAAATCCCGCCAGCCGGCCCCCTACTGCACCCCACCACCGATCTCTCCCCGTACGACAAGCGCCTCTACGCCATCGGTAATGAAGACTTTCTGAAGGATCCGTTCGGTCTGATTGACCTCTATCAAGGACTGCGGGACCTTTTCGAGGAAATCAAACGAGAGAGGGAGATCAAAATAGCCTCGGCGGCACGGGAGGGGAAGAAAATCGAGTACCCCGATACCGCCACCTATCAATCCCCGCGGGGAGGGGAGAAGGGCAACGCACCAGCGGGCAAGACCGTCAAGGCGGTATTCCGTTGCCGCGACGAGAGAGAGTTTCGCCGATTGTGGTATGTCGTTCAAACGGTCCTAGGGTACGATAAATTGGTCCTAAGACCCTATCGCGGCCTTCCGCCGTACGACCCGAGGAATGGGATTGCCTTCTCTCATATACCCATGGCACTGTGGCACGAGTTCAAGGGGTTGGATACGGCGGTGTTTTATTGCTTTACCACCGGGGATGTCATTCGCGCCTCCCCAAACTATACCGAGACCCAAGTGATGCTGCGGAACGTGGCCATGTTTATTACGCATGACACGGTGTACTTTTTACGCAACAGTGGTACCATTTCTCGTTGGATTCGACTGTGTGATGTCAAGACCTTTCACTACAATATCACCAGCGGAGAGCCTTTCGTGTCGTTTATCTGTGAGCGACCGGTACCCGATACGCTCTTTATACCAAAAAAGGACGACGAATTCAAACGGGACTTGTTGATTAATTTGGATTTTCACGCCAACCTGCAGGTGCAGCGTATCCGCCGTGTGATTCATGACAGCTGCTTCGCCTCCCTTAGTGTACGCCGTGTGTTTAAGATGGAGGAGGTGTGGGACCACACCCCTCTGGGCTATCTGAGTCGGATGAAGCGGTCTGGAGCGGAGCTGTGCATGACGCCCGGTGAGGGCTTTAGTTATACCATCAACTGTCCCCTTCCGAAAGAGCAGTTGGCGGCGGTTTGGTTTGCCGTACAAGCGCAGTTGAGAGCGATTGGACGGTTACCGAATTCTGCCGCCATTCCACTCTACGGCTCTAATGCAGCGGAGGTGCATCTTAGTGAACTACAACTACAGACTGTGGCCAACTATCTAGAGGAACGGCGCGAGAGTGGAAATGACATTGTCGGGATGTCACTCGAGGAGGCCCAGAGAGTCACACCTGGGGTGAGTGCTACTAATCGTTCTCAGATTAGTACTCCTACCTCTGGCGGATCACCGGCCCCTTTTAGCAGTAGTCAGAGCGTTGAGCAGCTCCGCACCCCACAGTTTGAGTTTTCGCGCCCTAAACAACGAGAAAAAAGTGCCACAAATGAAAGTGGGGAAGAAGTCGTCTATAGAGAGGGAGAGTCCAAGTACTATACCGAGCGAGACTTGAAAGAAAACCCAGTACCGGGGGTCATCAAGGAGGAGCATGTGGTGATGCCAGAGGACACCGAATCTGGATTCGAGTTCCAACCCCATTTGAACGATATTTTAGCCCAATCGATGGAATTTTATTACCCCGACAAGGTGAATGAAAATGCGGGTAAGACGCATACTCCCGTTGCCCCTGAAGCCGCCACCACATCCCATGTCGACCCTGCGAGACAAGAGTTATAACACTGTTATTATATGATTTGTTGTTTTCTTTTCTTCACCCGTTTATCCGTTTCTATTTATTTGTTTGGTTTCTCATCTTTTGACTTTTGTCAAATCGTTAAAGTGAGTTTCACACTCTTTTTTTTTGTTTGTCTTGCAGGAAGAACATTCATTGAACATGAAGACGAGTTCCATCTGGCGTGCGGCCGCTCCAGAGTTTATCCAGATAAAAGACTATGACCTTGTACGAGTCATTACCCTGAATCGCGTAAAGGGCCTGAACTCCCTGAGTTTTGAGATGCTGGATGACCTCCGGGATGCGGTGGTGGTAAACCCCCATCCCGCCCCTAATGCCCTGACGATTGTGAAGTCCTCTATCCCTAAAGCGTTTAGCACTGGTGGAGATGTCATTCAGCAAACCTCAGGGGATATCCCAAAGTTACTGGGCAAGTGGTCCTGTATTCAAGGCCTCACCGACTATCAAATTCTTATCTCCAGCGCCCCTTTTGTCAGTTTGCTCAATGGTTACGTGATGGGAGGGGCGGCGGGTCTGGCATTGAATGAGCGGTACCGAGTAGCCTCGGAGACTACGCAGTTCGCCATGCCAGAGTGCAGCATCGGATTCTTCCCGAATGGGGGTACTTCATGGATGCTGCCAAGAATTCCTGTG
The DNA here is from genome assembly GCA_019695575.1 of Angomonas ambiguus. Lineage (NCBI taxonomy): Eukaryota > Euglenozoa > Kinetoplastea > Trypanosomatida > Trypanosomatidae > Angomonas > Angomonas ambiguus. The sequence continues at coordinate 5,020 of JADNSB010000051.1, read as the reverse complement.
AAGGGGTTGGGACTTTACCTGGCACTGACAGGGGCGAGACTGAAGGGCGCGGATAACGTACACGCCGGTCTCGCCACACACTATGTCCCTTCCACTAGTATGGATACACTGGAGAAGACGTTGGTCGAGCAGAAGGACCTTTTTCAGCTTCCGAATGTCATCGCCTCCTTCCAGCAGGAACTCCCCCCGCTGTCTCTCGAGAAGGACTTGCCTGTACTGGAGAAGGCATTTCATCTTAGCGAGGAGACCACCATTGAAGGCATCCTGGACGCTTTGAAGAGCTGTGAGGAGGACTCCCCACTGGCCAAGAATGCTCTGGCAGTGATGCAGACGAACTGCCCTCTGTCGCTCAAGGTGACACTAGAGATGCACAAGCGCTCCCCCAAGTGGAATGACTATTTTGAGGCCCTCGACCATGAAATATTCACCGCTCAGCGGATCACTCAAGAACCGGATTTCAAAGAAGGGGTGCGGGCACTGTTGGTGGATAAGACCAAAGATCCCAAGTGGTCCAAATCCCTTGAGGAGATCTCTCCGGAGTGGGTGAACAGTTTCCTGGGCACCACAAAGAAGGGATTCTATGGCATCTACAAACCGCAAGATGGCGTGATAAAGGACATCAAGTCCCTCAAGTATGGCATCACTGCCTAAGTTCCTTGTGTGTGTGCGTGGGATTTCTATTTAGCGTGAAAGCGGCTTCCTTAAACTTAATTTATTACCTTTCTGTTTTCCTTATATTTGTTTTCCTTTTAACGGAATAATATCGCTTTGGACCGCACTCCCCCCTCCCTTCCCCTTTGTCTCCCTTCTAGGCGAATGCGCTTTATTCGATCATGTTCACTGATCGCCCAACGACACCTCACCGCGAAGCGTTTCTGCAGTGGTCCTATTAAGGTAAAAGTTACCTTTCCCAAGTGCGAGGCACCGGTGGAGTTGTGCGGGGACGAAGGAGAGAGTTTAATGGACGTCATAAAGACGGACGACACGATACCCTTGGAGGCGTGCTGTGGTGGTATGGCCAAGTGTTCTACGTGCCATGTACAGCTGAAGGAGCCGTTCCTTTCCATCGCGAAGGACACTAGTCCGCCCTCCGACTTTGAGCTGGACGTACTGGACCGCTGTGGGAATGCCACGGATAGTTCTCGCTTGTCCTGTCAGATTTTTATCACCTCTGAAATGAATGGGATGACTGTGGAGATACCGGACAATGTGAAAGATATCCGCTTTTCACGCTAATCTGAAAGTCTTTCTTTCTCACTTTCCTATTGATGTCTGATGTTGGTTCCTATTATTTCTGTAGTGATATCCCATCTGATACCCATTTTGTGCCACTTTCTGCCCCTTTCTCGTCTTATTTTTGAGATACAGTATCTAAAGTACTTTCACAGATGTTTAGACGTTCACATGCTTTTCTATTATCTCCCCTGAAGGTGAAAGTGGTGGCCTGCACGGCAGGAGGAAAGAAGGCTTACACCACACAGTACCCTGTTGGCTCTAATCTAATGGAGTGTGTCCGAGATGATGGCGCGTCCCCGGTGGATATGCAAGGGATCTGCTGCGGTACGCTAGAGTGTTCCACCTGTCACATCTATCTGGAGGGCCCGTGGTTCGATAAGGTGGCTGAGGTGTGCCCAGTGAGTGAGAGGGAAGAGGACCTGTTAGATGAAACATTAGAGTTTCGGGAAAATGCCTCCCGCCTAGCGTGTCAGGTGGTACTGTCGGAGGAGATGGAGGGATTGGAGTTCTCGGCCCCCCGCACCACCAGGGATGCTCGCTGGAAAAAAGTGCTAGAGAGGGCGAAGAAAAGTAAAGAGAAGGAATGATATTGAGGGAACTCTTTGTTTCTCTTTTCTCACATTCATTGTCATCCGCTAGTAGGGGCAAATTTAGTTATATTGAAAACAACGTTTCTGTAGCACTTCTCAATTTGGTGTTCTTCTTAACATTTATGAGAAAAAATAATTACATCTTCTTTTTTTTTTTTCCCCCAACACTTCTTTTCAAGTCTGTATTCTGCTTATGATTCGTTTGTTTGCCCACAGTGGTGCCCTCCGTCGACTGTCAGCTGCCGCGGCGTACAGTACTCCTGGAAAGGTGAAGGTAAACATCCGCACACAAGACGGCACTCCGGTGGAGTTCGACGCCCCAGTCGGGCAAACGTTAATGGCTGCCGTACGTGACGTGGCCAAGCTGGAGATGGACGGGGCCTGCGACGGGTGCATGCAGTGCTCTACCTGTCACGTGTATCTCTCCGAGCAGTGGTTCAAGAAGGTCCCTGAGGCAAGTGAGGATGAATTGGATCTGCTGGATAAGGCACTGAATGTGAAGGACACCTCTCGTCTAGCGTGTCAGATTGAGCTAACCGCCGATATGGATGGGATTGAGGCGGAGTTACCGAAGAATGTGGTCAACTTACTGATGTAAGGAAGTGCAACTCTTTCACGGCATTACCCTTTGCGGTTTTTTTTTTTTTATCTTTTGTTATTATCTTATTGTTTGGGTTTACCACTTATTAGTTTTTTTACGTTTGCGACTATCATCTTTGCAAATCTTTGGAATAGTACTTTACTACGTTGAAGCACTGTTACTATTATGGATCTTAGGGTTCCTTGGTCATTGATCACACTCTGCGTTTTACCCTTTGCGTTCTTTAGGTATAAGTGAAATTACGCATATACATATATAGCTTAACGTTTTTATTATTACCCCCAACCCTTTCCTGCAATGATACGGGTTCTACACTTTTACCGCCTTCCCGTCCTTCTTTCCCACCGTTGGGTTAGTACCACCCCGAATAAAATTAAAATCAAAATTCACTCGGATGTAGACAGGGTTACGAAAGAGGTGGAGGCCCCAGTGGGGTGCACCGTGATGGAGGCTATACGGGATATCGCCAAGTTAGACATGGAGGCCGCCTGCGATGGCACCTGTGCCTGCAGCACCTGCCATGTGATTCTGACCCCAGAGAGTTATGATAAACTACCAGAGGGTCCTTCCGAGGATGAGTTGGACATGTTAGACTTGGCACCAAAAGTGAGTAAGACGTCTCGGCTTTCCTGTCAAGTGACACTTACCGCGGAGATGGAATCGCTAGAGCTAACGATACCCGATGAAATGGAGAATCAAATGAGTGCGTGGTAGGATACCACTTGTCACAGAATTATACAGTTTTGTTATTTTTATTAAATATACGCCTTTTGTTTTCTGGTGCACTTTTCTGGCATTTTTAGTCGGTGCAATTACTCTCTTTTCACCCTCTTCTTTTTTTTTTTCCTCTTCGCTGGCTGAACAAAGTATCATCACTTTACTTTTTATTTATTTATTTTACATTTGCTTAATTCTACACAGTCATGCAGCTGTGTTACTATCTTATTTTAACTCTTTCTTTTGTGATTTCGTTCACTTTAACGGATGTGATTCTTTACAAAACCCCCATTACACTTTCCACTGCCGAAATGTCCCTGAAGATGAAAAATTTGATGCCTCGTACTCTCTCTATCAATCCCGGCAGTATTGTGTTTGATCAAGATGAGGCGTCGCTCTCACTGGGGGCGCCACTGACGGCGGAGGGAGTCGCTGACGTCGCTGTCGCACCCATGTCGGAGTTTAACACATACAACGCGACACTGGTCGTGGACGGGGCGCTCAAGCTGAACAAGGACCACGCCGTGGACGGCTGCACCTCTGAGGTGGTATCGACCGACTACTGCAATCTGACGGCGGTACTGACACTGCACCAGGCCGAGTCGCTCCAAGAGGGCGCTGTTACCAAGTTTGACCTTTGTGACACCGTCGCCAATGCCATCCGGGGAGGTCTGACGTCGGAGCCTTTGGAGGACCCACCCGCCCTCGGAGCGCAGGCGACGGTGCTGAGCTCTTCGCTTTACTTTTACACGCTTCAATCAAAGGCACGTCTTGGGTCGCTGATTGGCTTGAACACTTCCGCCGAGTTCGTTTCCCACACGTCAATGCGGATGACCCTTGGAGCGCTCACGGATGTGGAGGTGGACCTGGATACTTCCGTGTTTTCCTCCTCGTGGGGCCTTCAGCTGCTGGGCACGGTTGTCTATGCGGTGTACGATATCATCAAGGCCGCCCTCTCACTACCGAGCCTGGGGCAGTTCCTATCCGCCACCGTCTCCAACGGCAAGGACGCGAATATTTCCATCTCCGTGTCGGACGGTGACTCGTTTCTACAAGACTTGATAAAGAACCGCGCTCAACTGGTCGTGCAATCCTTTCTCCCAAAGTCCTCGAGCGTGTCGTTTGACATTGTCGCCGAGGACCTAAGGTGCAAGCTGTTTGGATTGTCCTGCACAGTTCCCGTGGACGGCGGTATTCGGGTGATCAACACTCGGGTACACGGCCTGGGCGACGCGGACGCCATCGCCTCTAAAATTATCTCTCCTTTTCTGGAGGGTATTTTGAACGATGTGGTGATGGACGTTATTACGATCCGTTCTTCTGAATCGAACGGCCGCGTGAAGATAAGAGCCATCTAACCATTTCCCTTCTTTTACTTATTTTTGTTGCAATGTTTTTATTAATTTTAATTTTAATTTTAAGTTTTTTTTTTAAATTTTACATCGTTAAGGAATCAATGCCTAGAATAAAAAAAAAGTGACTCTTGAAAGCCCTTTATTGGGTTGGAGTCTTTTCCCCCTTTTTTTTTTGGCTTCAGATTTTACTTCGTTCTATTTCTTTCAGGAACTTTGAGGATTCAAGTCGTTTAGATGAATTGACTGGACTTGGGGACGATCAACAAAATATAATTTTTTCAATCAGTTTTTTTTTTTTGTTGTTTGTAGAGGATAAAACAGGCGGACTTGAAGGAGTGTAATGTGAGTACACATGTTGTTCAGTTGGTGTGTTTTCTTGTGATTCTTTTTTTTTTCTTTTTTTTTTTCTGTTTAACAGCATAAACGGCTATGACGTCATGCGTGGTGGTGGGAGTGGCTGGCGCGTCCGGGTCCGGGAAGACACGTCTAGCCGCCAACCTTGATCGACAGATTGCTCAACA